>MU227853.1:879410-891160 GCA_018584345.1 Thuja plicata
AGAACTAAGTGGATTCATCCACTAGGGTATGAAGTGGAAGACCATGTGTTAGAAGGATATGCGCAAGTCCTATTGTCAGCACCTAAAGACCCTAATGAACCTAGATGGGGCACTTACAGAGAAAAGACTGATGAAGTGGATATTGAACTACACCTTGCTATCAACAAAAGGAAAGCATCCAGAACCACATCTAGCATACTCAAAGCTCATGGAGTCACAAAAGAAGATTTGGACAAGGCAAAAGAAGCCAAAACTACACAAATTAAAATTGAGAAAACTGAAGTAACTCAGAAGAAGAGGCAGAAGAAAAATGAGGAGAATACCTCTGCGCCTACTACCATCATTGATCTAGACACATCTCCACCTTCTGTACCTAGCAAGAAACCTAGAGGAAGGAAGCAAGCACCTACAAATCACCCATCCTCAAGATCTACTCAGAGCAAAGCTAAGAATGTTCAAGCTCCACCTGAGGTAGGATTTAGACCCAGTCTAAATGTTTTAAGAAACATGATAGTTAATGAAGGGAGATTAGATACATTATCAAAAGTCTATGAAAAGTACCAAGAAATTGAAAAAATGGAAATACACTCTATGGTCATTGTAATCACCTAAAAATGGTCACATAAACCCTAGACCCCCAATCTCAGCAATTAATCAAGAAACCCTAATCTTGATTATTCTAAGTCCTAAATCAAACATGCAATTCATCGAATTCAAATTGATCTGACCTAAACCCTAGGTCCTATTCGATCATCTTACTTGATTAATTAATTAATTCCTAAAATCACATTACATTGGCAAATAAACTTTATACTATTATTTAATTGATATTATGACATATTAATTAAATAAAAATTACAAAATTGTCAATTAAATCAAAAAGGAATTAAATTAATTATAAAAACATAAATGTGCATTCAAAATTAATTAATCTATTAAAAATGCACATGACATCATCAAATTTAGTTGACTGGTTATAAAAATGGAAACAATCTAGTTCCACTCAGTTCACTGATTCTCCACTATTTATCATTTTCGAAACATTTCAGTTAACTAAAAACTTAATATGGAAGTTTCCAAAATAAATAATCAATCAGTTTAGTCAATTGACTCTCTCGACCAATCAAATCACTTGCACATGGATTGTGCTTCTTCAATCGAATATGAGCCACTCTTTTTGTTCGATCTCGACCATCAATTCAAGAGAGATTTCTATAAAAGAGAAACTCTTTTCCTTCACAAAGGGACCCTAATTTTTGATTAATGTTATTATACTGCATTTTTATATTAGCATTCTTAGCATTCTCTCATCTAGCTAATATCATTGTTTACTTTTATTCAAGCATGCAAACTTAATTTAGAGCACACTTTCAATTGGTGTTTTAAAATCAAAATTACACACTCAATTTGGTGCTTCTAAAATGAATCCTAATTAGTTTTGGGATGAAAAACAAACTACATTTGCATTTTTATTTAGATTAATCAGTAGTTTACTCTCAACATATAGATTTTTAAATCCTTCGTTTAGGTTAGTGTGTAGTCACTGAGCTTGCAATGATCTGAGAGCAAGTTCATACTCCTGCCTTCTAGAAGGCAACATGTCAACTCTTTCAGACATGCAGGGTGAATGAATCAATATTTATTCCTATATGCAGCTGAATTATAATGACCATGTTGAAGTGCACTTCTAAATTAGAGGTCCAAATTTAGCTAGCACATTTATGGCACCTACCGTGGGGTAGAATATTCAATTTCTGGCCTCATTATTAACTTTTGCATTCAATTTTGTTTGTTGTTTTGATGTTGCATGCAGGTTTTCAATGATTTGATCATATCTCATAAATGGCTTGGAATCTATTTATGAAATTTTTTTTGCAGGTTGGGGATGGTATCAGGAGCCTACAGTCTAAAAATCAGATTTTTATGATTAATTTTGTGCGATTTATAATATTTTTATGATTTTTCATAAAAAAATTAATTTTGGGTGCAAATTAGCAAATTTCTCTAAACAATTTACATTTTTGGAAAGCTCTTTCAATTCTAAATGGGGTTTATTCTGTGAGTTTTTTAATTTTCATGACATATAATGACCGAAATAAATACATCTTTGAAATCTGGTCTATTTTGAAAAATAGGCTCCCTAGGGCACAAATTAAAGTTTTTTTTAAAAATTCTTACTTTTCTGGAAAGATCTTCAAAATCTAAATGGGGTCTATTCTCTGAGTTTTTTATTTTCATGACAAATAATGACCGAAATAAATACATCTTTGAAAACTGGTCTGTTTTGAAAAATAGCCTCCCTAGGGCACAAATTAAGGAATTTTTTGAAAATTCTTACTTTTTTGGAAAGCTCACTGATTTTTAAGAGGGGTTATTTCTTTTCATTTCAATTTTTCTGGTCTAGAGAAAATTTCATCTTTATGACTAGGTAAAAAGCACTAAAAAATCAAGGTGCACTTTTTCTAATTTCAATTGATTTGTATGCTTTTCCTTTGTATGCATGTTTTCTATGTTATTAATGATCTGTTTAGCACTTTGGAAATCATGGGATGAAAAAAATTTGAGAAAAATACTAATGTGTTTGATCCAGGACGTTGAAAAAGAAGACTAAAAATACAAACTACTAATGAATCATCTTGCAGGTTGCCTTTGATCGATAGAATGCAAAACATTGTGCTTGCATTTTATTTTCAATTTCTTAAAATAGGAACCCACATGTAGGACTTCTTAAAATGAACATTTATTTTCTGTTTTAGAAATGACAATGATGTCAGGAAACTATGCTCTTGCCCTTTTGGGATGATCAGAAATCTAGAAACATTATTGTCATTTTCTTATTCTGCATGAAGTGTCTTTTAGTTTTGTAAACCCAAGGAATTGCATGGACGTATCCTCTCCCCTCACCTTATCTTGGGTGAAAGAGAAATCCATACAAATCCTTTAGTGTGGCTACCTCCCAAGTGCTTTAACAGAGCCAGTGAGAGTGGATTTCCCAACCGGTAACAGGCTAAAGCCAAGCCCTTCCGAACCGGTATACAAAAAACACCATTGTGATTAGTCTCACAGTGGATAGATGTGAATTTGTTGTGGAAACCAAAATCTCCTCTAGTGCCCTAGTGGTGCATTAAAGTCCCTACATTGTTAAGGTGAAAACCTTTCTTTGAAAGGATTGGGAGAGCCCCCTTAATTGGGGAAATGACTTGATCACAACCACCTGAACGGATGTCCTTACTACAAACTTTGTTCTAGTATCCAAAATTACTCTATCTATTGGTGCAGAAGGTCAAAGACTGACTAAGACATCCCACACTTTCACGACTCTTAGTAGAGAAAATGGTCCCTTGGGAAGTGATTACCCTTTGGATTTGAAGCTTGGTGTGCCTGAGAAGTGAGTGCACATGTAAGGAGGAGCCCGTGCATCCAAGCTTCTAAGTTGTCCGCTATGAGTAGATGTGGCTGAACTTTGGTTCAAGTGGGAATTCAACAGATATTGCCCTGGCTATCCTAGGATTGTGGTGTGTCTGTTATTTTATTTTTACAACAAACAATCTGCATGATGTGTCTTGTGTTAGTGTTCACTGAAACAACAACTACAATGATCACACAATCTAGAAAACTGTACACTTTAGGTACTTGTCTGCATATATCATCTAAAACATCAAATCAAACATCAAAATGATTCAAAATCTTCTTCTAGGTGTTAACTGTCAATTCTTATCTGAGTTTCTATATCAGATATTAAACTCTGGAAATCTATCAACTTGTTGTCCAATTTTGTATTCTACTGTGAAGGTTCTGTCCAAATTTTTAGAAATCTGTGTTCTTATCAATATCATCGCTAGTTTGTCTTTGACTGCAATCTATTAACAGTATGACTCATTGCTATTCTAAAATCTAATTTTGTTGTGTTAGTCCAAGTGACTTGTTAACTTATCATATTTGTCTGAGCTGTCCTTATCCTAAGTCACGAGAGCAAGTTTGTTAACCTTGACTCAAGATCAGAGTCGTTGCTTCTCTCTCTCAGTTGGACTTTATCTCCTTCATCCTTTGGTCTTGGACTTAATCAACACTTTAGATATCACTTCAGCACCTGATAGTCAATCAATCAATTCGTCATACCTCCTCTACAATCTTATATGCAAGCGCATCAAGACAATCTTACAATGTCTAAAAGAAAATGGGCTAAACCTTATGGTCCTAACAATGTGCAAGAAGAGATTCTTATGGCATCTTTATCAAAATAAATTCAAACTATGCAATCTCAAATCCAAGAATTAAAGGGGGAAAGGGATACACAATCCAACAAATCCTCATCAAGCTCAATCTATCCCTTTCTCTTTGATCATTATCAAGCGAGTGGCTCTAAAGCCCTAAAAGGTTCTGAGAACACCACGAAGTCTTCCTCCAAAGGGATTAGTAACATCATGAAAGAAAAACCTTGGGTTAAATGTGAGAGAGTCTTTACTCCTTTGGGGAAATCTTATGAATTTGCATTAGAAGAACTTCTTGATAATGATCTCATCACATTACCTCAAGCCACATCACGTGGACTAAGATTCTTGAGTAACTATTGTGCATATCATCAACATAATGAGCATAAAACTTCATCTTGCATGGAGTTGAAACATAAAATCCAAGATCTCATAGATGATGGCATAATTGAAGTGGGAAATCCTAATGAATCATCTAGTGAAGATAATGATCTCAAGCATGATCAATATTAGGAATCCATGTCTAGCAATGGTTCACATACCAGATCTACTTATTCCACCATTTCTCCATCTCCTAAAGTTTCAAAACCAGCCACACCATCTTCATCAAGAACTAAACCTAATGAAAACTATGTCTACCCTCAAGGACTATCTCTAAAAGAGATCCAAGCTAATCAACATGCATCTGCAAGTCTTTCTCAAGCTTCAAATATCATAGACCCAAAGCATCAATGTGCTTCAATGCTTATCATGCCTATTCCAAATGATACTCCATCAGCCTGTCAAGAATCCCCTATGCAGATCAAAACTCCTACCTCGTCCTTCAAAGTGGCTCCATGTCAAGAGGACAATCCAAAGTGTGAAGAAATAAATATCAGTAATGATCAAGATCAGGATATCATCCATCCTTATCCAACAATTGACCAAAGTCGCATATCTTAAGAGTCCCGTGATGATTTCATCATACCCTTTCACTTCTTCCAAGAAGATATCCCTCCATCTCCCAAGCAAGATCAAGATATCCTTTCTGGAATCTCTAATGGGCCTATTGAAAATCAAGAGAAAGGTATCCTCTGTACACCATCTAAATATCCTTGTCAAGATCAGAGCATCCCATCATCTCCTTGTCATGCTCCTCCATATCAACCTCAAGAAAAAATCGTTCCTCCAAATCCCTTGCAGGAAAATAAATCCCCTCAAGCTTCAGTTGCTCCTATCAAATCTTCTCATGCTACTATTGATATACAGATAAATTCAAATGAGAAGAGCCTTGTCAATGCAGCTCACTCTAAAGATGTTGATGTCCCTTCCACACCTTATATCCCTCAATTCAACCATATGCATCAGACTTCACTATCCTCCAAATCCATCCTTGGTCCCTATATATCAAAGCTGAAATCATCAAACCTTCCATCTATATTGGGTCCTTATATCCCTCCATCCACTTACCCTATCCCCTATCAAGATCAACAAAGACATAGATCCTTGAAATCTCCTTATCAACCCATCCATATGAACCAGTCATATCAGCCCTATTCATCCACAATTCCCAAGACTTTTGGAAGTAATTTGGATGTGCAAGGAAGAAATCAGAAATCAAAGAATCCACATACATATAAAAATCACTATGTCCCATCTAATCGACATGTGACTACAAAGAGACCACAAAGGTCCACTGAGAAAAGAATAAAATCAAAGAAAATATGGGTTCCTAAATCCATCATGGAAGAATTGCATTCTAAATCCAAGCAAAGAATAACATCAAAGAAAATATGGGTTCCTAAATCCATCATGGAAGAATTGTGTTCTAAATCATCCAAAAGCAAAGGAAAATTAAAAGCTATGTGGATTCCCAAGTCTCTTCCAAAGGACTTGGATACAAAAAGAAAATCCAAAGTTATGTGGATTCCCAAGTCTCTCTTTAAAGGCTTGAACAAAAAGGAAAAGTCAGAGTTGGCATCCAAGCTTCCAAAGTCTTCCACTACATCTTCATCTCAACATCTCCCATCTTCTAACTCCATCTTGGGTCCTTGTGTACCAAGATCCATATCCACTCATCCATCAAAGCCTTGAGCTATTCCATCCACTTTTCCTCCATTTGTCCACTACCCTTCAAGGGGTGTGTCGATGTTGATCTTATCACCATACCCTATAAAATATCTTGCACCTACCACTTACCCGTCCATCCCATATCCTTCCATCCCTCTTATCCAATCCATCACATAAATCCTTGGCTACTATCTTCCTTATCCTCCATATCATATTTCCCTACCATCACCCTATCAACATGTTTGAGCATACTTTCAGCGGCCTTGGCCTATAATAGCTTATCTTTCAGAGGATCACTATGTAAAGAGCAAGAAGCTAAAGTTCCTCCATAAAATAAAAAATACAAAAAAAAAAAAAAAAGTGCCTTGGTGAAAACCTGGTAAACAGGCACCTTGATAGCAAAAGTAAAGATAAATCAATCCATCCTATGGTGAAAATCACTTCTTGTGGCACCTTGGATAAGTACCATGATGAAAACTTGGCAAACAGGTGTCATGCATGATTTCTCCTACTTGCACTCTTCACTTGGGGGCAAGTTCCTTCCATATCATCTTATCCATCACATATATTTAGCTCATGAGCATCCATGATCCTTCTGCTAATCTTGACAAGGTTGAGCCTATTCATAAACACCCTTTGTACTAATCTAAAAACATTCACTTAGCCTTCATCAACCCTTATCCCGATTGTGCTATCATGACTATATCCTATAGATAATTGACCCCTTGGTCTTGATCAAAAATCAAAAAACTATTTCTCAAAAGTCTCTTGACATGTCCATTCTTTTGGACTCCATGCTTTTCATGACATCAGGTCATTGTCCTATATGCTATCCAGCACTGCTCCATGAGCCTACATTGTGATATTCATTTTTTCCCTAGCTTGGGTAATCTTGAGGAGACTATCTTTGAGGGTTGCATTCACCCTCTTCATCCACCATTGTCTTTTTGCCTCATCCATCAGCTTTCTAATCCATGTGTAATGATCTCTATCTTGCTATATATTGGGGGCAAACCAATCTGATCTTGCTTGAGATGGTTAATCTCTAAAAATTGAAAAATTGAAAAATGTCCTAAAAAAATGATCATCCTGGTGAAAACCTAGAAATAGGTGCCTTGATGCATCAATAAAAAAAAATCTAAAAATTGGAAAAAGTCCTGAAAAAATGATCATCTTGGTGAGAACCTAGCAATAGGTGCCTTGATGCATCAATCAAAAAAATTAAAAAAAGATAAAAATCTAAAAATTGGAAAAAGTCCTAAAAAAATGATCATCTTGGTGAAAACCTAGCAACAGGTGCCTTGATGCATCAATCAAAAAAATAAAAAAATGAGAAAATACAAAAAAATTGAAATTGAGAAAAAGGATGGCAACACAGACATGCTTACCAGGTTTTCAATGATCACCTCAATCAAGAAAGGCCCCATCACTTGGGGAATCTTAGCTTCATCGCATCACATCAAGTTGAGAATTTCATAAATCAAGAGAAACCCAATCAATTGTCTTATATAGTGATGGATACACTCAAAACCAGACATATCAGTCTTAGATGAGTCATTCATTTATGAAACCAGGCACATTAATCAAATTGGCTTCATGACTTCAAATCAAGCTAATTTCTGCTAATAACATCTCTGCCAAGTAGGTGAAAACCTGGTAAATAGGCGCCTCTTCTACTCAGCACTCCATCTCTCAATTCTCAATCTTGGCATCAATCCTTTGCTTTAGTTTGTACATATATTTTAGTCACTTTCGTGGTACGGGTTCTTCTGAGAACCTTCCTGGCTTGAAACTGATCCAGAGTCATAACCTGGGGGCAATCAAATCAGATTTGTCCTCACAGTATGATTCAAGTCAGTTATTGTTGTTTGCTACTTGGGGCATGGGTCCCCAATTTGATCACATCTTTGGATTACACCAGATTTAGTAATCTTGTCAGTTCTCAAGGACAACTCACTACTAACACAAACAGGTGTTTCTCAACACCACAATCAACAGTGTTTCTTAACACTATCTTTGGACGCATCTATGTTTCTTAACACACATTGGATATAGAAAATGTAAATGATAGATCGATAAAAATCAAACACAAAGCACTCACAAGCACAAAGGTGTTTCTCAACACCTCATATCTATATATACACCCAAAAACTTTGAAATTGGCTGAAGTATGCTGAACTTCTATTTGTATGCTATCTGTTTTCATTGATTTCACTAATCTTTTCTTTATCTACTGCTTGTTGGTGTGGTCCCGATGATCTAGCAATATCAAATAATTAAGGTGTATGTGATAAGAGCTCCTGCATTAAGGCAGAAAAGCCCCACATCCCTTGATCCTGTTTATTTGTATGCCAAGGTGAGGTCAATACTATCTCCTTGTTTGTTATTTATCTATTTGTTTACACAAGCTCACACTCATGGTTATCTTGGCTTTGAATGCCTCGATACTGGTGTGCTCTTGCACTATCAAAACTAGAAACAATGTTTAGGTCATCTTGGCTTTTGTACCTCGATGCTTACATTAGTTTCCCATATCTTATCCAATGAAAGTCGTATTCATATTATTATGTTCGCAGTGGCACCAGTAAGGATTGTATCGACTCCGATGTTCTAAAAATTCTCAATGATGAAAATTTTCAATGCTAAAGCTCGGTGACTACACCTTAGGTTGCATTCATGTTAGTCTTGCATCTGCATAGTGATGAAATCAGCATAATAACTTTATCTCTATCCAATGTGAAGGATCTGAGATTCTAATAGATCAATCTTCTCATCATCAAGTGGTCATAACATCCCTTGCTAAATCCACTGTCCTCATTCTATTTTTAGGATCGAAATCAAAATATGAATTTGACCACTTGCACAACCAATAGAAATCTCTCATGCTTTCCTTCTAATCAATCCATGTATCTTACTTTTGGTCAATCTTGGTGAACATGACCTCTCATCAAGTACATCTTTTTTCCTAACCATGTGGGACCTCTTTCTAATTAGATTAGTTTCTTCCTCAATTGTCTAATCAATCGAATTGCTTCTGATCACTGGGGCACCTATCCATATTTTGATTTCACTCCCGAGGGGCCAGGATTAGGACATCAACATTCCAGTGATCACATCCTCAATCAAAACCCCATCGCTTGGGGCATCTCAGCTTCATCACATCAAATCAAGTTGAGATCATCTTAAATCAAAGGCAACTTAATCAATCATCTTATACAGTGGTGAATACACTCGAAACTAGACAAGATCGGTCTTATACGAGGCAATCATTATTGAAACCAGATACATTGATCAAATTGGCTTCATCACTTCAAATCAAGTCAATTTTCTTGCTAATCAAATATCTTAATGGTAATCAGTTTCATTGCTTCAAATCAAACTAGTTATTCATTCAAACCAATCAAAAAGGTTTAAGAGTTCCTGACAGATGTTCAGTTTCATCGCTTCAAATCAAACTGAGCATTATGTTTATATCTTTTGATTGATCTTCATCCAATCAAGCTTGAAGTCGATCTTCTTCTTCAAAAGAATAGGTTCATCACTTCAAATCAAACTATTCTGGGTCTTCTTGCTAATAGTTCTTTGAATCAATGCACTGATCGCACATAATTCAAAGAGGGGCAAATGTAATCACCTAAAAATGGTCACATAAACCCTAGACCCCCAATTTCAGTAATTAATCAAGAAACCCTAATCTTGATTATTCTAAGTCCTAAATCAAACAGGCAATTCATCAAATTCAAACTGATCTGACCTAAAACCTAGGTCCTAATCAATCATCTTACTTGATTGATTAATTAATTCCTAAAATCACATTACATTGGCAAATAAACTTTATACTATTATTTAATTGATATTATGACATATTAATTAAATAAAAATTACAAAATTGTCAATTAAATCAAAAAGGAATTAAATTAATTATAAAAACATAAATGTGCATTCAAAATTAATTAATCTATTAAAAATGCACAGGACATCATCAAATTCAGTTGACTGATTATAAAAATGGAAACAATCTAGTTCCACTCAGTTAACTGATTCTCCACTGTTTATCATTTTGAAAACATTTTAGCTAACTAAAAACTGAATATGGAAGTTTCCAAAATAACTGATCAGTCAGTTCAGTCAACTGACTCTCTCAACCAATCAAATCACTTGCACATAGATTGTGCTTCTTCAATCAAATCTGAGCCACTCTTTTTGTTCGATCTCGACCGTCAATTCAAGAGAGATTTCTATAAAAGAGAAACTCTTTTCCTTCACAAAGGGACCCTAATTTTTGATTAATGTTATTATACTACATTTTTATATTGGCATTCTTAGCATTCTCTCATTTGGCTAATATTTTTGTTTACTTTTATTCAAGCATGCAAACTTAATTTAGAGAACACTTTCAATTGGTGTTTTAAAATCAATCTTACACACTCAATTTGGTGCTTCTAAAATGAATCCTAATTAGTTTTGGATGAACAACAAACTGCATTTGCATTTGTATTTATATTAATCAGTAGTTTACTCTCAGCATATAGCTTTTTAAATCCTTTGTTTAGGTTAGTGTGTAGTCACTAAGCTTGCAATGATCTGAGAGCAAGTTCATACTCCTGCCTTCTAGAAGGCAACAGGTTGACTCTTTCAAACATGCAGGGTGAATGAATCAATATTCATTCCTGTATGCAGCTAAAGTATAATGACCATGTTGAATTGTACTACTAAATTAGAGGCCCACATTTAGCTAGCACAGTCATATCTCATATGATCAAGTTTAAGAAATTTGTTCTTGAACTCAAGACATTAATACCGGATAAGTTATGGAACTTATTGGAAATCATGAAAAGACAAGCTATAGAAGAGGATTTGAAGATTAGAGAAGAAACTTTGGATACTCTTCTTACTATTTGTTCACATGATGAGAGGGCTATTCTATTAGATCTAGTAAAGCCTCATCTCTGTAGTAAGACAAGGACTCTATAGATAGTGAACAAGGAATATGAACAGGTTGGAAAGGAGACAAAAAAGGCATTTGCACAAGTCTTTATGGACAGACACATGTATCCACCAATGGCACCTACAACAAAAGTTACTCCAGCTCCTCCCAAATAGGATACAACTCCAATAATTCAGATTGTGCTCATGACCGGTCCATAGGTCTCTACGCCCACAGTGACAATAACCTTTGAGATAGCTAAAGATTCAGAGAATACTATAGTAATTGATGATGTAAAAATATCTATGACAACTTCTGATAATGACATGGATAAAGTTGATGAAGCATTTGTAAACAAAAAGGAAATGAACACTGATGACACAAATCTACAACAGAATGAAGTTCCTCTCATTAATCCAATAGACTTGGATAAAGGGAAAGATACTCAAGTTAATGAGTCACCAGTAAAGGAAATTCATATCAAAAGTGAATGTGTAGATACAAGTCAGAATACCATATTCTCACCATCCACTCAACCATCCACCTCATTGTTGTCAAGATTA
>MU227853.1:891210-933729 GCA_018584345.1 Thuja plicata
GGAGTCAATAAACATTCTGAATGAACTAGTTCCTGCTGATAAGAAAGTTGCTAAAGTTCAAATAGTTGAACATGTGGATAGCATACTGGAAAACTTCAAAACACATTTCACAAGCCTAGTAGAATCAACTACTAAAATTGTAGAATATGAATACAAAAAGGAGAAATTAAATGAATTGGTAAAGAACTTTACCTTAGATCTAAACTCCTTAAAGATTGGGCAATCTATACTTAAAGAGTTGGCAAAAAAAGGAAAGAAGGTTACTACAAATTGCATGAAAGAGTAATGCTCACCTCTGAGCACACCAAAAAGATAGCAAAAGCTGAAGAAATGGTGAATAACATAAGGAAATCAGTTGAAAACTCCATGAAAGATATGAGCATATGAAATAATGTCTATCAAGGTCAGTTAGACAAAATTGAGATGGCAAAACTGGAAATCAGCAAGATAAGGGTAAGACAAACTCAGTTGAGGAATGCACTGGCGCCATCTCTAGCAGTCTCAATGAGAATATAAAATAGATTGATAACACTATTTTGACATATGATCAAGGTCCTTGCATGAATCTCATAAAAATGGAGAAGCTGACTTATGCATTGTGCACACATCTTTAGACAATTGATGCAATGAAAGTCTTTTGGAAAAAAGAGATTCAATCTCTTCAAGTTGTGTACCCAAACGTCTACATGGACTAAGTATGTTGAAGACTTACAATTTTTGTACACCTTTGTCATTAATGTCAAAGGGGGAGTAGTATAGAATGTGGATATGTGGAAAAGTATATATATATATATATATCATTAAGTATTATGATATACAGACATTTTTGTATGAAGTCATTTTGAGTAACTTAGCCACATTCCTTTGTTGCCATAAATGACAAAGGGGGAGATTGTTGGCAAGTTGACTTCCTAAGGAATCATGGCTTATTTTTTGTTTTCAATCATGGAAACAAAGTCATATTAAGTTTTTGTCAAAGATAACTTAGAAGACAAAATGACTAAGTATAGAAAATAGGATAAACGGAGAGATACAGAGATCAACACATCAGCGCACATGTTAGAGATCACACCAAAGAATGAATTCTTAGGTATATAATCTATGGTGTATATAAATGCTATATCCAAATGTACAGAGTATGGAACATCAGTACGGAAAAGTTACAGGCAGATTAGTAGACCTGCAGTCCAGGAAACAGAGCGTGGAAGCCGACTACAGATTTGATCAGCATGTATGATTTTATAATGTAATGGCTAAGCACCTTTATTTATAAGTTTGTATTAATGTAATTATTTTTTTAGTAAACACACTTGAGCTGACTTGTTCAGAAGCATTGTATATTTTAGTTTTAGGGCCAACTAGTTATTTGTTTTGGGTCACGCCTATTCGGATTTGAAGATATAAGTATGTAATGTAATGTAATATTACAAGTGTCAATTATTATGTAAGAACAAGTTATAGATGAGCAGTATGATGAAGTCAGTAGATGATATAGCTCTTTAAAGGAGTAAGAGCATCCATGCATACACGAAACTAATCAGACAAGCAGTGTCATTACAATAGTTCATTTTGATATAGTGCATATCAACATTCAGAGGGTTATAGCCTTCATCTTATTGGGCAGTGAGCCTAGGCAGTGAGCCATATACCTTTAACATAGTTTCTTAAAAGACTCCTAATAGGGTCAGACCTTTAACTAGGTCATTGTACTCAATTTATAAAGACTACTTCTAACAGGGCAAAGGAACTTTAATAGGTTCATTATACCTAGTACAATATTTTGTGGGTACTAATCCCCACTAGATTTTTCCTCTAATCAAGGTTCTCCATAATCATATCATGTGTTATGTGTTCTTGTGTTATGTTTCTTTGATGCACATTTGATATATGTTTAATTGGCTGAAATATAATTAATAAGATAAACACTAATTCATTCCCCCCTCTTAGTGTTTCTAACATCTTTGGCATCTTAATTTTCTTTGATTGAGGGGTCTGGAACCAGGTCTTCTTCATGTATTCCCTCCTTAGAGTCTTCTTTTCATTGAACATAGATGCAGATGAACCAACGTCAATATCGCAATACACGTCTTTTGCCGGAATGCCGAAAGCAGATTGGCTTTTATTTTTCACTGGTTCGTATTTCTCTATACATTCTATGACAAGCTCAGGAGCTTGAACTACCATTGGAAACCTTGCAGCTTCTACCAGACCATTGTCCTTAAGCTTTTGTGTAATAGGATGAATTGGATGAGAATTCAATCTTCTTTGCAAATCTTCGAGATCAAAGAATCTTAGAGATGTGTCAAAAAATTCTTTCAATTCACTTTCAATACTAATTGATTCATCGTAACCAGAAGCTTTAACATCCATTTACTGTAAAATTGAGAACATGAGTGAAGACAAATGACTATTAATAAAAAATGGTGAGTAGAAAATGATGGCAAATGCTGAAGAAATAGCCGCTAAGATCCAAATGTTGGTGCCACATGAATGACATTAAGGTGACTTAACGGACATAATGGTAGGATTAGCATTTATTTTTTGATAATCAACAACTATTTGAAATTCCTATTTTGGAGAAAACAACGGCCCCAAAATCCTCAAACTTACACTTAACTTTATGTTCATTTGCCGCTAGCTGAAAAAAATATTTAGTCTTGCGGAAAAAGAACACACTTTCCTTCTGATGCTGAAATGAATGAACACTAGACCATTTTTTCTTGTGCAGAAAAGGAATATAAGAGAATACTTTTCCCATAAGCATGTTTCCTTTACTTCATAAAAGTATCCCGACAGCTTCACCTTTTATCCTTTGCACATCTAAACAAATTTTTTTTATTGGGAGCACTTAACTTCTTGTTTTCTCTTTTCACTTGTGTTGGGGTTGCACCTTTGAGACCAAATTTTCCAGACACTGCATGATCACTGCCACTACTCTGCAACTTGATATCTCTAAGAGTTGAAAAACTCTTTTTACGAACAAAAGCTTTATCAATAACTTATGTAAATCACATGTTTACCTTTCAAAAAAACATGTTGAGAATTAGAGAACCGAGGGTGACTACTTCTCATTCAAAGATGCTATGACACCCCTTTCCTAACATACCTAAATCACCTAAACACCGGATGAAGCAGAAATATTAAAAACCCGCTTGGCTTACATAGGCAAGGAAAATAATTTATATGATAAGCATATTAGGGGAAGTTTTCAAGATGAATGAGAAGTAGATCACCAAAGAACAATTTTACCCCTAGGACCTACAAACCTTTAGACTAAAATTTGGCAATGGCTGGCTCTGATTGGGGACTTAGACATGCCAATGTCTGAGAAGGACCCAGAGTCTCTGGTTTCGCACAACAAGACCGACAGGAAAAACAATGGGCAGACTAAACTAAAACACACAACAAGAAAGGAAGCTAAACTAAACTAAGACTAATAAAGAAGGAAAGAAAGTAGGAGAAATGAAAAGAAAACCTACCTATACTAACACTAACCTGCAAGGATTACCTATTTTCACTGTAGTATTTGGTAGAGCTTAAGATCCTGGCCGTTGTAGGAGAATGGCAGAATTTCTCCAGAAGAATATGCTAGGATAAAGTTATTATTTTGGTTCACCTGCATAATCTTTAATGGTCCTTTCCAAAGGGATTTGAACTTATGATACTTTCCTTTGGACTCACACCTTTTATCCCACAGTTGAACCAAGTCACCTTGCATAAAATTTCTTGGTCTGGCCTTCTTATCAAAGAATTTCTGCACTCTCCTCTGATGATCAGTGATGTGGTCAACAAGATTTTCCCATTCTTCCTCCAACTTGGTCAGATACATGATTCATTTCTCCAGACCATTCTGGAAAACTGGATCTTCAATTACCTGTTGCAGCCTGCAAATGGATAACTCCAACGGAAGTGGGAGACTAGGTTCAATTCTGTAAACCAGCTCAAAAGGGGATACCCTGATAGCTCATTTAGATGTTATCCTATCTGCATATAGAGCTTCATGAAATTTCTTTTGCCAATCCTTTTGACTCTTTGAAACTAGTTTCTTCATTATGTTAATCAGGTTCTTGTTGCTTGACTCAGCCTAACCATTTCCCTAAGGGAAATAATCAGATGAGTGACTAAGATGAATTCTATTGTTGTAGCAAAACTCTGTAATCTTGGATGAAGAGAAATATGTGGTATTTTCCATCACTAGCTTCAATGGCACTCCAAACCTTACCAAGATATTCTCTTTGATAAATTCATAGACCACCTCAGATGTAGTTTTCTTACTAGGCTTAGCCTCAAACCACTTGGTAAAGTAATCCATGGCAGTTATGACATATAGGTGACCTACAGAAGAGGGAGGATTTATTGGACCAATTAAATCAAGCCCCCATTGTTGAAAGGGACCCTCAACTACAACCGGCTTTAATGGAAGAGAAGCCAACTGAGGCTTACTGGAAAACATACGACATTTATCACACTTGGCCACCCAATTGTAGCTAGGAATCTTTAAACATGTCAGGCTAGTAGTAACACTACCTCAAGATTTTATATGCAGTGACTGTGGATGAGAAGTATCCACCACATGCCTCATTATGGAATGCCTGGAGCAATCTATCTTGTTTTGACCTGTCCACACACCTTGAGAAATTTCCATCTATTGCCCTCTTATATAACTGGTCATCATAAATGACATATTTGGTTGCTTTAATCTTCAAATCTCTTCTTTTTTTGTATGTCAATCCTTCAGGGTGATCGCCATAGGTAAGGAAATAGGTGATGTTTGAAAACCAGGGATCAAGAAGGCTAACCATTAACACCTTCGGAGAATCCTCCTCTTGAGCTATTTCTTGATTTTCTACCATTATTTTACACAAGCTATTTCCTTTAACTAGCTTTGTTGGCTTAGGTTCAATATCATACTCATGTACCTTTGCTATCCATGCACCTCTAGTATTACATCATATTTCTTGTTGTGTCAGAATGCTCTTAACAACTGAATCAGGAATATAAATAACAGAATGGGAATGTAATACATAGAATCTAAAAAATTCCAGTGCCCTTACCACCGCATATGCATGCTTCTCCATTTGAGAATATCTTAGTTCATGATCCTTGAGTGGAGTTCTCATTAATGTAATAGGTGCCTGAATTCCTTCATTGTTATCTTGCATCAGGATAACAGACAATGTATGGGCTGATGCGTAACAGTACAATATGAACTCCTTGGTATAACCCAGATGCACAAACATAGGTTATCTGGCTATAGCATGCTTGATTAAATCAAAGGCCTTCTTCCCAGAGTCATTCCACTTGAAACTTTGAATACCCTTCATCATATCAATTATGCACTTTGTAATCTTAGAAAAGTCAGGAATGAACCACCTGAGAAAATTTACCTACCCAAAGAACGATCTTGTTCCAGATTTGCTTCCCGATAGGTTCAATTGCTAGATGACCTTCACACACTCAGATTCAATTCAAATTCCTTCATGGGAAACAATATGACCTAGAAATCTACCTTCGGTGACATAGAAAATAGACTTCTTGGGATTAAGAGAGATGCCATGCTCGTTGCATCTCTTTAGCACCTTCTCAAGTTCTTTCAAATGATCTCTCTTCTTAGAGAAGACTATTAAATCATCCAAGTATATAACTATTATTGTATCCTAGAGGTCTATAAATGAAGAGTTCATTTCCCTCTGGAAGGTAGCTCCACCATTGATAAGCCCAAAGGGAACTCTATTATAAGAAAATGTTCCCCAAGGAGTGGTGAATGCTATCTTATACTTATCTTCCGGGTCCACCTCATTCTGGTTGAAATCCAAGAAACCATCCAACATGGACATTATTTTGGCTCCAAAAACTATTTGTAGTATGTGATCCATGTTGGGTAAGGTGTAATTATCCTTTAGAGAAGCCTGGTTTAGATTCCATAAATCTACACAAATTCTAATTTCTCCATTCTTCTTCCGGACGGGCACGATGTTGGCTATCCATGTAGAGTGATGTATGGGGTAGATAGCTTTTGCCTCTAACATCTTATGAAATTCCCTGAAAATGGCATCTGAAACCTTAGGATTGTAGTTTCATTGCTTCTGCTGGAAAGGGATAGCTTCAGGCTTGAGAGAAATCATGTGCTTGAAGTCTCCATTCTGGAAAGTTTTGAGGTCTTCATAGCCCCAAGAAAATACATCCTTATACTAGGAGAGTAGGTGTTTAGCCATTTCTCTTTCCTTTTTTGTGCAACAAATGCCAATATTTATCATCTTAGGTTTATTTTCAGTGCCTATGTTCATTCCGTTGAAATCCCCTGAGGTACCACCTTTCCTATCTCTTTCTTTTCCAATATATGCATCATGTCTATCAAAAAAAATTTCAAGGGAGATTAGGTGTCGAGGAATTTTGTTACCTTTTAACTATTCTTCTCCAAGCTCCAATTCCTTCTTGCTGTCTAGAGAGAGATCCTTATAGGTACTAGAACTTCCTTCAAAATATTGATCACTAAACTGATCCAATCATTCCATGAAAGCTTGTATCTGCTTGTCACTGATGAAGACTTGAATGATTTCCACATTATCTAGGACATTCAACCTAAAGAGAACTTCAACTTTGTATTTCTTATCTCCTATTTCTGGATGCGGGAGGAGAAGTGAAGCTGAGGAAGCCAAAAAAATTTCTCTAGTGTTCTGCTCTCTTGGAACAGCCTGGATTGAAAAGGCATCAAATTCCTCTATCTCATCCTAGATCTATTCCTATAACTCTGCAATCTCACAATTTTTACTGTGTACTACACTTGAACTTGCCTCGCTATCAACTTTGCATCAGCGAGTGCTTTAAGGATTTTTACCCCTCTTTTCTTTGCAGCAGCAATGCCCAGCAATAGAGCTTCATATTTTGTCATGTTATTAGTGTTCTTAAACTACAATTTATAAGAAAGTTGTATCATGTCTCCTTCTGGGGAAATAAGAACTATGCTATCCCCTGATCCTGCAGTAGCACAACTACTGTCGAACTCCAAGGTCCAGATATCCTAAGTGTTAGTAATTTCTGGCATTTCATCTTGATGATTGAAATCTGAAAACAACATATAGTTGCCGAATTCCATCTCTTGGTAGAGGATTTGTGCCTTAGGGTCATCATACTTCATTACTGTGAATTTGGCCTTTTCCTCGGGCTCCAACTTTATCTTCTTAGTACCCACTGGGATTATAGCATGGGACTAGTCCATCTTTATTTCTCCACCTATGTCTCTGCAAAAGCTTCTCCTTAGAAGCATACCGTAGCTGGCCAAAATATCGGCTACCAAAATGGTTAGCTTCATCCTCTTTGCAGGATGTGTGGCCAATGCAACTTGTGCATCCTTTACCTGACCTAGGAGTGGAACCTATGTAGCTTCCATTGAATAATAGTGGCCAAATATTTTGGTAAGGGTCAATCCAAGGGCTTTAGCAACGGAGGCAGGCATGACATTATCAGAGGCTCTAGAGTCAATAATACAGTTGCTTAGTTTATGACCATTAACAAATAGAGAGACATAGAATGGGTTAGGATTCTGGCTAGGAGCAGTGGCTAAGATTGAAGAATCTTCTTCTTGAAAAAGAAAGGGAAGGATGGGTTCTTCATCATTTAAAGGGCCACTACTCGAAGGTTCATCACTAATAGTAGAATTTATATTAGGCCGCATTCTAGAATTAGCATCACTTTTATAGTAATCTACAAGCTTTTGAAGTTCAGTAGGATGAGTTTTTAAATATTCTAGGGGAGACACTTGGATTCTAGAATCCTTGCAGTATTGAATTGTATCAAAGGAAGATAGAGACTTACCATTTGTTTCAGACTTTGAGTGATCCTTCTTCTAGGATGAAGAAGTAGAAGCTCTGGGTGCACCAGCTGAAGGACCAGGTGCAATGTTCTAGGGAGGAAAAGAGTTTCCCAAATTTTGTGTCTCTCTGACTTCTTGTTGCCACTACCATTTGAATTCCATCCATGGTGGAAAAACAATCACCTTCGACCTCAGAATTAGACTCATAATCCAAAAATAAATTATCGGAGTCGCCATGGGGAGCATAATCTTCTTCACTTTCAAGATATTCAATAGTTAGCTCATTACTTGAAGGTAGCTGTCTGTATCTATTCAGCTCTGGACAACTATTACCATCATGGTTAGCTCTTAGATGAAAAATACACATATTATGCTTTTTAGCTGCCTTAATGGTGAGCTTTTGCTAAGCCGGTGGCAACTGCAACTGTTTACCTTCATGTTGTTTTCTGGGAATATCGTGGTAAGGCTGTTGGAAGGATTGGGTAGACTTTCCCATTTTTTGCTTAAGGGAAATCATCTCATTAGAAATTTTTTAAAGCATTGCCTCAATATTTCCAATTACACTAGAAGTAGAGCTTGTGGAGGCACCACTCTGTACTTCTCTCTTCCATTTTCTAGTAGCTATGAGGTCATCCTCTAACTCAATTGCCAGAGTTTGAACAGCTTGCAGATTAGCCACATGCACTTGTCTGATTTGTAAACTTATGTCAGGTGGCATGGAACTGATAAAGAACATCTTCTAGTTGTCAGTTGTAGGCCTGCTAGCAGTGGGGATCCTGTTAGCCAGCTTGTTAAACCTTGCAATAAAATCCCTAATAGGAACACTAGGTTCTTTCTTTATCTGAGTGAGCTAAGTCAAAAGTGTATGCTCATCTTTTGTACTTTTATAGCGAGCTTCAAAGCAGTTCTTCATATCATTCCAACTATTTATGCATCCCGTAGGGAGATGTTGAAACCAGTTAGCAGCATTTTCAAATAAAGTCTCTACAAACATTCTTACTGCTACATCTTCATGCTGAGGGTTTACAATGCTGCATGCGGTGAAGAAGGCTATAATATGCTCATCAACGGATACTTTCCCATCTCCATCAAACTTGGGAAAGTTCTTTCAGGAAGCTCGAGGTAATTCGTTATTAGCTCCTACCTGAAGAGGCCCAATGGAATTACCCCAAGGGATGACCATTGAAATAGGGAGGATTACTGGCACAACCTAAAAATTTATATTGGTAGGAGAAACTACTCCATGAAGAGTGAGGGAATTACAAAATCATGGGGCAATATTGCAGACGATAGGAGGTATAGAATAATGGCTATAAATTCAGGAAATAGGGCATGGCAGTGGCAAGAGAGCACCACAGATACTTAGAAAGATAGGATCCCAGACATTGGTTCTTCCTCTTCTAAGAGGATCTTCCAACAAAGGGAACTTATCCTTCTACAATTCTTCAAAAATATGATCTTTATGTCCCTCTCTCTGGACACTTCGGGTATACTTAGGATCCAGAGCTACCAAACCTGTCTACTATAGCTCCATAGCTCTAAATCTTATTTCTTGTAACACTCCCTCCCAATATTCAATATTGGCCTTGTCTCTTTATATCTCAAAGTTGATTCTTCTATATTGGTCAAGGGATTTTCAGCTTTTTGAGACAAGGATATTCAACTAGTTTATAATGTCATCTTGCTTGTCCTAGATGCGAAGATTATGTTTCTCTAGTGGGACTTGTCCTTTGTGAGGCAATACCATTTCTCCTTAAGAGTGATATGTATAATGTAGCATTAGGAATGTCAAATAGATAAGTTCTAAGTCACTTAGTAAAGACACAGATAGACTTACTAAGCAAAATTAAGAAAAAATTTAGTTCTCCCCAGTAGAGTTGCCAAAAATTGTTGGTTTACAGTTTGTCTACTTTTAGGTTTGATTTATATAATGACTCTTGAAAATACCCAATTCTGGCTTTTGTAGAATAAAAAGCAACCACAGACTGGGTCAATGGTAGGAATCTATCAATGACCCCTAAATTAAAAGGTAAATTATCCCTTCTATGAAAGATATGCAATGAATTTTGTCTTTCAGTTTTTAGGGGTATGCTCTTAACCAGAGAGTGGAAGAGGTTCAACCAAGATGCTCAAAGCTTCAAAAAACTCAGGTAATGAATGGGGATTTACTCAATAACATGCAAATTGAAGTGCAAAATATCATGCAGTATGGGATGAATGTAAACTACCATCTACCAACAAGGATGAAGAAAGAAGGTGTAACAATGCAATTCCTGGATTGCTAAGATTGTGAAACTTCGACAATACCCAGATTATCTCAATCTCACTCTATATTAACCCTCTTCCCAAATCTTTATGAAAGACCTAATCTATTGAACTAGGATGTGCAATGAAATGAAAATAGAGTACTTATGCTGAAGATAGTAAACATACAATCCACTGAATGAAAATAACAAAACCTGGTTCATTACTATTCATTCAATTTCTAGTATTAGCATCTTCATTCAAAACATCACACAAATGACTAAGATGAACAACAAAAATCACTTCAAACTTAGAGTCGCACATAGTAGTCCCAGCTACAGGGGTTTGCCCAAAGTAATTTTTGCCAATCTCATTTACTTTACAAAAATTTACATATATAGGTCTTCTCCAAAATGACCTGTTTCAATAATGATTGCCTCTTTAAAATATTCCAAGAGGAACATTCTAATAATAAACCTAGTCGGTTAAAAAAACTGACAAAGCTAACAAAATGCCAAAAATGGCTACAATATACAAAAGTTGGGAAGAAAACACAGGTCAACAGATTCTATGTCATCTTCTATGCATTGGCTTTTCCTTTGTAAGCCTTCATTGGATCTGTTACCTTGCCCAAATCCTGAGCATTTGATATGATTATATTGTTAGCTTGGATCATCCAAAAATCATGCATCTTTGTAAGTTCATCCAACCTAGAAATCCGGGATTGGAGCTTCTCCGATTCCTTTTTGATCACAACATCTATCATGAAGAGCTCACTGATTCTTGACACTTGGAAGTTAGTTGGATCCGTAATCTCATCTATGAAAGCAAGAAACTTATCTTTCATTTTCTCTCTATTCACCAACTTGTCATTTCTAGAAACTTAGATTCTATGTGCAACACTTTCAAAAACTTAAACAATTTATCCATCTGCTTTTGTACTAACTTAACCATAGCTTTGAGTTCATTTACTGATCTGTTTGAGTTCTCAACCACGAACTCCAAAGACTGCCTCTAGTGAAATAATGGCTCCTGTCTAGTCTTAAGGATACCATTGGAGATTACAACACTAGTCTTCATATCAACCACCTCCTGCAAGGTGGCTAACTGCTCTTTCAATCTAGTGGATTCATTATAGATGCTCTCCTGGTGTTTTTATGTTGTATCCTTCAATTTGTCTACATCAAGTAGAAGGTTACCCAAATCCTCAATGAAAATGGAGCCTTCAAACTTCATCGCCTCTATCCATGCTCTTCCAATTTGTCCAAACTATCTCTCTTCCTACAACTCTAGTACCAAGTTCTTATTCTCCTCCACATAAAGGTCAAACTAAGAAGATAAAGTAGTGCCAAGAGTAGATTTAATATACTCAACTAGCTCCTTATTTTCAGACTTGAGGACTTCCTTGTCTTCTTGGAGTTCTTCTAACCTATCCTCAATCTTCTCATTGGTGATTTTCCAGATATTCACCATTGAGTCATGCACTAGCACCCCTAGGTCCACAGTTTTAACTGGAAATCTTGAGCTGAAAGTTCATGCAACTTTCCTTCTTTCTATGGCTTTGTTATTTCCATTAGCATATGCCTGGTCATGGAAGCATGGGAAAGTGCCGCCATTAAATTTTTCTTCTTTGCCTTCTTTGCTGGTGGCTAAAATGAGGTTGCCTTAAGGATCATTTCTTTGAAGAAATGGCCTCCTCATGTCATTTCTTCTTCTTCTCAATGGTTTCCTCTAACCATGAGTCTTTGGATAGTAGCTTAATTGTAGACTAAAGATCCGTAGGTTCAAACAACTTCTAGGAAATTGGAGGAGTCTTCTTGTCTTATGGTGGAACATGGAATGAGGCAACCTTAGTCACCAAAAGGGCCAGAGTATTTACTAGCAGAGAGGAATCCTAAACATTGATGGAATTTGTGTCATCCAAGGTGATAATTGGACTTGGTTAGGGTGGCTTGGTCACAAGCACCTCTTGTTATTTATTCTTTTCATTTTCCTCATCTTCTTCCTTCTCCTCTTCATTTCCAATGTTTGGGAGTGAACAATCTCCGCAGGTCAGAGTGATGGGAACATTCTTTTCCGAGGGCTGGTCACCTCCTTGCCTAGCGGATTGCACTACACCTACTAAAACTGATGGCACTACAGAAGAAGTAACTGTTGAAGATGATTAATCAGCTCCTAAAGTTGTTCCTCTGGATGAACCTTCTCCAGAAGTTCTTTTCCATCATGCTCTGGTCCATTCTACCCATTTTTTGGCTCTCTTGACGATGCCTCTCATGAGAAGCTCCAATAAATCAATCACTAGACCAGTTGGTGGAGAGAAAGAAATGGGAAACACCTTGATCTAGTTTTAGGATGAGGGATGCATGAAGAGGATGTAATCTACAAGATCAGATATATCAACAACATTATTATACATTGTAATTTCATCCAAAGTTAAATGGGACCACAAGTTTTCCCGTGTTTGATACTCATTAAAACACTTGGCCCAGAAATCTTCAATATCTGGGACATGTCCGTAGGCATGTCCAAGCTTCAAGTGATCTCTAAAAAAACCCATAGGATCATATTGAGGCCTTAGAACCTCATAATAAAGTAGCTTGATCTTATACTCAAAACTCTTTACTAAATTACGGGAATTAGATCTAGATGCACAGGAATATGGACCAACCACCACGGGGAAGGTAATCCTGGCCATCCTCTCTATAGTTGAACACAAAGTGCTCACTTCCAATATTTTTTGGCAAAGCTCTACCAGGACCACCTTATCTTTAGGTTACCAGGGAAATCTCTTAGGAAATCCAGATAAGGCTCCTATCCGAAGATAAGAGAAACTCATAAATTGGATGAAAGAGAATCCACACTGACTGATTGTCGAGATAGCCTCTGGAAAGAATCTTCTTTCTGGGAAACCTTGAAGTTCCTGATAGATTCTCATTGTGAATACATCATTCACAATAGTATATTCCTCAAAACTCCAATGCAATTGCAAATTAGGGTAGAACTCATATATTTTGGTGTTGTTGTCAAAGTTCTGGATTGCTGGTAAGCCGGGCCATAGGTGCTGAGTTGCCAGAGCATAGATCAAGTAAGAAGACATGTAGAACTATTTGAATCCTTGACAAGAACTCATCCAGGATGCTAGCTTCTCACACAGGATTTTTTCCCAATCAATGAACATATTTTCTTCACAGACAGCTTGAAAAAGAAAGAAATTATGTTCAACGAGATCCAAGATCTCGGGTTTTCTATCCAATCTAGTCAACAGGGCCAGAATATCAATAATTTCCCTCTTTAGGGTTGTTTTGAAGAGAGTCTTTGGCATCTTAATTTTCTTTGATCGAGGGATCTGGAACCAAATCTTCTACATGTCTTCCCTCCTTAGAGCCTTCTTTTCATTTAACATAGACACAGATAAACTGAAGTCGATATCGTAATACATATCTTTCACCAAAATGCCGAAAGTGGATTGGATTAGGGATTTATCAATCATTAGAAAAATAGACTAATCTAGGAACAATATTTTCTTTATCACTGGGTCATATTTCTCTATACATTCTCTGATGAGCTTAGGAGCTTGAATTGTAATTGGAAACCCTGCCGCTTCTACCAGACCACTGTCCTTAAGCTTCTGTGTAATAGGGTGAACTAGATGAGAATTCAATCTTTTGTGCAAATCTCTGAGATCAAATAATCTTAGAGATGTTCTGAAAACTTCTTTCAATTCACTTTCAATACTGATTAATATGTCATAACCAGAAGCTTTAACAACCATTTACTGTAAAATTGAGAACATGAGTGAAGTTAAATGGCTGTTAATAAAAAACGGTGAGTAGCAAATGATGGCGAATGCTGAAGAAATAGCCACTAAGATCTGAATGTTGGTGCCAAACAAATGATATTAAGGTGACCTAATAGACATAACAATATGATTAACATTTAATTTTTGATAATCAACAACTATTTGAAATTACCGTTTCGGAGAAAATAACGGCCCCAAAATCCTTAAACTTACACTTAACTTTATGTTCATTTGCCACTAGCCAAAAAAAATCTTTAGTCTTCTGGAAAAAGAACACACTTTCCTTCCGATGCTGAAATGAATGAACATTAGACCATTTTACATTGTGCGGAAAAAAATTATAAGAGAATACTTAACCCATAAGCCTGTTTCCTTTATTTCAAAAAAGTATCCTGACGGCTTCAACTTTTATCCTTTGCGCATCTAAAAAACTTTTTTTCTGTCGGGAGTACTTAACTTATTATTTTCTCTTCTCACTTGCGTTGGGGTTGCACCTTTGAGACCAAAATTTCTGGACATTGTATGATCATTGCCACTACTCCACAACTTGATATCTCTGAGAGTTGAAAAACTCTTTTTACGAACAAAAGCTTTTTCAATCACTTATGTAAATCACATGTTTACCTTTCGGAAAAACATGTTGAGCATTAGGGAACTAAGGGTGACTACTTCTCTTTTGAAGATGCTATGACACCCTTTCCTGACATACCTAAATCACCTAAACACTGGATGAAGCAAAAAGATTGAAAACCCGCTAGGCTCAAATAGGCAAGACAAATAATTTATCTAATAAGCATATTAGGGGAAGGTTTCAAGATGAATGAGAATTAGGTCACCGAAGAAAAATTTTACCCCCTAGGCCCTAAAGACCTTTAGACTAAAATTTGGCAATAGCTGGCTTCAACTAGGGACTTAGACATGCCAATGTCTAAGAAGGGACCTAGAGTCTCTAGATTTGCACAACAAGACCGGCATGAAAAAAAATAGGCAGACTAAACTAAAACACACAAAAGGAAAGGAAACTAAACTAAAATAAGACTAAGAAAGCAAGAGAAATGCAAAGAAAACCTATCTACACTAACACTAACCTATAGGGATTACCTTCTTTCATTGGAGTATTTGGTAGAGTTTCAAATCCTGGCCATTGTAGGAGAATGGAAGAATTTCTCCAGAAGGATATGCTAGAATAAATGAATTATTCTAGTTCACCTATATAATCTTGAATGGTCCTTTCCAAATCAATTCAAACTTACAATGCTTTCCTTTGGGCTCGTGCCTTTTATCCCACAGTAGGACCATGTCACCTTGCATAAAATTTCTTGGTCTAGCCTTCTTATCAAAGAATGTTTTCACTCTCCTCTAATGATTAGTGATGTGGTCAAAAAGATTTTCCCATTCTTCCTCCAACTTGGTTAGATACATGATTTGTTTCTCCAGACCATTTTGAAAAATTGGATCTTGAATTACCTACTGCAGCCTGCAAATGGATAACTCCAGTGGAAGTGGGAGACTAGGTTCACTTTCACAAACCAGCTCAAAAGGTGATGTCTTGATAGCTCATTTAGGTTTTATCCTATCCACCCATAGAGATTTGTGCAATTTCTTGTGTGAATCCTTTTGACTCTCTGAAACTAGATTCTTCATTATGTTAATCAGGTTCTTGTTACTTGACTTAGCCTAACCATTTCCCTGAGGGAAATAATCAGATGAGTGACTAAGATGAATACTGTTGTTGTAGCAGAACTTTGTAATCTCTGATGAAAAGAAATATGTGGCATTGTCCATCACTAGCTTCAATGGCACTCCAAACCTTACCAAGATATTCTCTTTGATAAATTCATAGACCACCTCAGATGTAGTTTTCTTGATAGGCTTAGCCTCAACCCACTTGGTAAACTAATCCGTGGTAGTTATGACATATAGGTGACCTACAGAAGAGGGAGGATTTATCAAACTAATGAAATCAAGCTCCCATTACTGAAAGGGACACTCAACTACAACCAGATTTAATGGAAGAGAAGCCAACTGAGGCTTACTCGAAAACATACAACATTTATCACACTTGGCCACCCAATTGTAGGAATCTTTAAACATGTCGGGCTAGTAGTAACACTGCCTCAAGATTTTATATGCAATGCCTGTGGATGAGAAGTGTCCACCACACGCCTCATTATGGAACACTTGGAGCAATCTATCTTGTTGTGAACTATCCACACACCTTAAGAAAGTTCCATCTATTTCCCTCTTATATTACTATGTTGGTAAATAGATTGTTCCTTTGAATGTAACTCTAAAATAACAAAAAATGCTTAAGAACAATTGAATACAATAGTTGGGAAATAGTTACTTGAGAATCTACTCTCCCTCTAAATTTGAAAGGTACAACTCCCTTTTATGAATGATATTCAATGAATTTTGACTTTCCTAATCTAACAGAGGTATGCTCTTAACCCGAGAGTAGGAGAGGTAAACCAAACTAAGCCTAGACAAGAAATAGCTCAGGCTAAGTAAAAACAACTCTAAATCTAGCCAATTCTTGGATCTTATCAATCAGATTAACTCCCAAAACTGGTGATGCATGAATGATTACTAAAAATGTAGATGCAAAACTAAAGACTATCAATGTACTGATAAGGAGTCGATCTATATCGTAGGAACATTCCCAAAACTTAGGATAGAAACTAATTTTCCCCTTAATTAGCTGTATCAAATCATAATACAGAATTCCGGTTCAAATATAGATTACAAATCTAATTCAAAAGAAATGTTTGAATTCAATAGAAAGATAAATGAAATGCAATGGAACAGTTAAAGAAATGGCATTCAGACATACACAATTGACTCAACAAAAATGCTCTACTTCACACCAAAATTTAGCTGACCCTTGTATTGATTTTGAAAATAATACATATAGAGTTCCAGATTGGACCGTTACAAAAAGGGGTAACCGAAACAGTTAACTTCCCCAACCAAAAATGATAACCCAAGGTTTATCCGTTACAAAACTTAACAAAAAAAAATCATAAGGGGGAATGTATCTAATATTTAGTTTCCTTCCCCTTATCTACTTAGTCCCTATAGGAAATTACAGTAGTGATAACATGGATGAGCTCTTCATGTCTATTGACATGGACATTGGTGTAATGGATGAGCCATCTGGAATGTTCTTTGGCTAGAGTCTTGATTGCTTCTGTCTGATCTTTCAGTCCCTCCATAGCCCTAAAGATGCATCCACTCAATTACTAGAGCTCTAGCACCTTGTCTAGATGAGTCAAAGACCGCTTTGCTAAATTATGTAGATAATCTGTGAATGACTTCTACATGTTGACTACTCCAACTATTGCTTTTCGTTGACTGCTGGTTTGCGATTCTGCATGAATTCCTAAGAGAAGTTTAAAATCTTTACTTTGTTCTTCTTGGACCTTAACATCTGTTTGTTTTAGTCCGGTCTCGGCCTGAATGATCATCTCAATTTTGAACTCAGAACTTTGGAGGCATTCGATCAAAGGCTCATCACCCTTCTATAGAATCTTATCCTTTAGGGCTTCCTTAGTCTTCATCTTCATTGCCACATGCAACATGAATATGCATTCCTGGCATCTTACTCTTTCGGCAGTGAGAGTCTGTAAATTCTTACCAATGTTGCTCCTCTCTGTTTCTAGCCTTAGAAGAGCGTTACCTAACTATTCAATGTTTGCTAGGCCTTCTAACTCAAGCCTCTTAATCCACCTTTTACCAATCGGCCCATAATGTCGATCCTCTTGCAACTTAGCCAAAATGGCTTGGTTATCCACAGCACTGGGATCAAAGGAGGTTTGGGTGCTGGGAGTGCTCTCAATAGGAGTGAGAAGCTGTCTGATGAAGTCAGTTAGTTGCGCCACTTCCACTTTAAGCTAAATTTTGGAATTATTGAGATCTTCAAGCTCTTCCTCTATCACTACATTAGTGGACTTCCACCAGTCCACCTTGGTATCATGTCAAACCAATCCCATATCGAATGACTGCAACTGAAAGTCTGAGGCCGCTAGATCTTTGAGTCTGCCCTCTTTAGTGGGATTGGCTACTTCCATGGTGAAATGCCCTATCTCAGGATCACCACCTAGAGTAGACATTGTCTTCACACTCTTCTACTTGGTTGTGGTAGCCTTGGGCTGAAAGTCCCATGATAGAGTGTCTTTGCTGGGAATTGCTTCTCCCACTCTCTTCCTTTTGTGCTCTAGAATGTTTGCTATCCATGAATCTACACTGGTAACTTTTTTGGAAAAAACCAACAAATTGATGAACAACTTCTTTATGAGCGGAGGAGTAGCTTTATGGCGGGAAGTGAATGGATTCACCAAAGTGGGTGAGGAGGAGATTAATTTAACAACTTGAGCAACCTCTTGTTGCTCCCCACCCCATTTATTTAATTCTGTAGCAGAGGTACTAGGGCTATCCTCTCCTACTTCAACTATGATAGGGGATTCCCACCTTGGAGTTTCTTGGGTTGAAGTCCCAACCGAAGTATCCACAACAATATCACTAGCTGGGTGTTTGAACTCTGTAGCTTTAGAAAGCTTAGCTGTTGCCCCACTTTTAGTCTTTATACCTTAAGACAAAAATGGATGTTTAATGTGTAGTAGTAGTCTTGGAAGTTTCATGTGAGTCCAGAGTCTAAGTCTAGAAATCCCCTTAGGATAGAAGGCCTTTATTAGATTTCCCTAATTTTTTTTCTCCTTCCTAAGCCGAGTGAATTTTGGGTCTGAAATCATGTTTTTATCGGGTAGGTTAAGTTCCCAATCTGGTAAAGGTTGTGGTTTGAAAGATTCTAACCTCAAACTCACATATAGATGTAATATTTGGTCTCATATCTTCATGTTGCAGCAATGGTGGGAAATCAAATTTTAGCTTCTCTTTGGCAAAAAATCACCTACGGAGTGTGTTTTCCACAAATAACAGACTTAAGAGTATCAGGAGCAAATAGAGATGGAAAATGAGAAAGTCGGGGACAAGAAAGCTTCAAGCATTTAGATTGAGCCTATGGGAAACAAAAGAAATGGTCAAGGAAACAAAAATTCATGGAGTTAGCTTATAGGCGAAAAAGAAGAAAATGGCTTCTCCGCTGCTCCTATAGGCAGGTTTTGACTTGCGAAGTGCGTTCTCTGCCAAACCATTGAGGTGAAGGAATTTTGAATAAGAATCCATCTCATAAGAGATCTAGCATTTAAAAAAGGCTGATGGAATCAACACATATCATTTTTACACCCCTATAGGCTAGATTTCTCCTTAGGCAGATTTTCAGATAGAGAGCACTACAAAAGTATTTCTCTGCCCAAAGGAGAAGCGGAAAAGTATTTTTCCACCGCTTCAAGAAAGTTACCGTTACGATCACTAAAGTGAAAATATGTTTTCTAACAACATGTAAAGAAAAGTAATTAATTCAAATAAAGTCATTTTACTCAGTAACGGACTTGTGCATTAATGTAGAGGTCTCTTCATTCGTGTGGCATGGGAAGTCAACAGTTAAATGATAAGAATTCAAAAGTATAAAATCAGTTGAAGATTTCAAACAAGAACCACCATTTGTTTGCGAAATTGTTTGAATTCAATGTCCCTAAGATCTGTTGTTCATTGCCTCTGTATTCCAAAGAGAAATTCATAATCATACTCACATGGCTTATAGATTTGTGGGATTTGATGGAATGAATGGTATTATCTCTAATTCCCACAAAAACTCAAATACTTCACATGTCCATGCAAGGAAATTGAATCTCTAGTTTCAAAAAGCTCAACAAAAGGTGGCTCACAACAAAACTAAAGAAAGACATGGAAAGGAAAGCAGAAAGGAAAACTATCTAGGAAAACAAAAATAGGAACTAAATGTAACTATTGTACAATACAGGGGTTACCTGCTTTCAATTTAGATCTGATAGAGCTTCAAATCCTAACCATTATACGTCAGGGGTAGTGCCTCACCATCTAGATAAGTCAATTTGAAAGAATGTTTGTCAAACGCCTGATGGATTTTGAGAGGTCCTTTCCATAGTGTTTCAAATTTCCCGTGCATACCTTTGGGTGCCCTGCACTTGTCCCACAATAGCACCATGTCCCCCTCCATAAATTTTTGGTGCCTACTCTTTTTATCAAACAAGTTCTTCACACGCATCTGATGCCGTGTTATATGATCGACCATTTTCTCTCTCTCTTCTTCCAATTTTCTCAGGTATAGGTCCTCTTCTCTAAACCATCTTCATATATGCCATCTTCTACTACCGTCCTCAATTTGCAAGTTGCTAATTCCAATGGCAATGGGAGACTAGCTTCTACTCCGTAGATGAGTTCAAAAGGAGATACACCAATGGATCTTTTGGGAGTCACTCTATCCGCCCAAAGGGCTTCATAGATTTTTTATGCCAACTTCTCTAGTTTTCTGCCATGAGCTTTTTCATGATATTCACCAAATTCTTGTTGCTAGACTCCGCTTGGCCGTTCCCTTGGGGGAAATAATTAGAGGAATGGCTGATCATGATGTCGTACTCAAAACAAAATTTAGTAAATTCTTGGGAATAAAAGTATGCGGCATTATCCATAACTAACTTAATAGGCACACCAAATCTTACTAGAATATTCTCTTTGATAAAATCACATACTATCTCTGAGGTAGTCCTTTTGGTTGCCTTGGCTTCCACCCATTTTGTGAAGTAGTCAGTTGCAGTAATTATGTAAGTAAGACCTAAGCTACATGTAGGATTTATAGGACCGATAAAATCAATCCCCCACTGTTGGAATGGTCCTTCAATTATCACTGGTCTAAGGGGTAACACTGCTAACTATGGCTTCCCAGTAAATATCTTGCACTTTTTGCATCTTGCCACCCACTGGTACGCATCTTTAAACATTGCCATCTAGTAATAACACTGTCTCAAAATCTTGAATGTAGTGACTGATGAGGAGAAGTGTCCTCCACAAGATTCATCATGAAAAACCTTTAACAACTTCTCTTGTTGTTGTTTGTCGACACATCGGAGGAATGTTCCATCGATAGATCTCTTATATAATCTATCCTCCCAAATTTCATACTTGGAAGCTTTAAGTTTTAGGTCTCTTCTTTACTTTGAAGTTAATCCTTCAGGACATTCACCATATGTCAAGAAATATAAAATGTTTTCAAACCACGGGTCTTGCATACTTACTGCTAAAACCAACTGTGTAGCTTCCGGATCATTGTCTTCTTGATTTTTTGCCATTGCTTTGCATAGGGCATTCCCTCTTATCGCCAATTTGGTGGGCTTGATTTCTATGTCATATTCTTGGGTTTTAGCTACCCATGTTCCTCTTTTGTTACACCCCACATCGTGTTGAGTCAAAATACTCTTTACTGCAAGATCAGGCACATACACAAGATAGTAGGAATGTAGGATATAAAATCTAAAATTCTTAAGAGCCTTTACCATCGCGAAAGCATGTTTTTTAGTTTGAGAATATCTCAGCTCATGACTTTTTAGAGGTGTGCTCATGAACATGATGGGGGCTTGAATTCCCTCATCATTCTCTTGCATTAGGATAGCTGGCAGAGTATGTTCAGAATAATAACAATAGATTATGAAATCTTTCTTGTAATCCAGGTGACATAATACTAGAATGTTAGATATGGAATTCTTGATGTTTTTGAAAGCTTGCTTACCAAAATCATTCCACTTGAAATTCACATTTCCCTTCATCATATCAACTATACATTTAGTAATCTCAGAGAAATCAGGGATGAATCTCCTGAGGAAGTTAACTTGGCCAAAAAATGACTTCACTCCAGTTTTGTTCACCGGTAAACTCAGTTGTTGAATGGCTCTCACCCTTTCTGGATCAATTCTTATACCTTCTTGGGAGATAATGTGACCCAATAATTTCCCTTCAGTTACAAAAAATACTAATTTCTTGGGATTCAGTGAAATCCCATCTTCTTGGCACCTTTGCAATACTCTCCTTAGATCATTTATATGATCTACTCTCTTATTAGAGAACAAGGTAAGATCATCCAGATACATACCAATGATTTTGTTCTTCATATCACTAAAAGAAAGATCCATACCTCTCTGAAAGGTGGCTCTAACATTGATCAATCCAAAGGACATCCTGTGATATGCAAAGGTCCCCCATGGAGTAGTGAAAGCCATTTTATGCTGATCTACTTTCTCAACTTCTATTTGATTATACCCCAAGAAGCTATCTAACATAGACATCATTTTGACTCCAGCCACAATCTGCAAGAGATGATCCATGTTGGGAAGGGCGTAGTTGTCTTTCAAAGAAGATTGATTTAGATTCCTGAAGTCTACATAGATCCTTATTTCTCCATTCTTCTTCCTTATAGGAATTATGTTCGCCACCCAAGTAGAGTGACAGATGGGATATATTATCTTTGCTTTGAGCATTTTATCAACTTCCCTAAATATGGCATCGACAACTTTGGGATTGTAGTTCCTTTTCTTCTGCCTGAACGGGGTAGCTTCGAGTTTCAAAGGAATCTGATGTTTGAATTTCCCATTCATAAAACTTTTCAAATATTCACAGTTCCAGGCAAAAACATTTGAGTACTCTAAAAAATGCTTCGTAGCCTTATTCCTTTCTTCTTTAGTATATCACTTCCCAATGTTGATCATCTTGGGGTCTTTCTCAGTTCCAATATTCATTCCTTCATATTCACCGGTGGTAGGTCCCCTTTCAATTCTTTTCTTCTTCACAAAGGTGTCATGTCTATTGAAGAGATTTTTAGGTGTGACCAAATGAGGTGGAATAATATTACCTTGCAATTGAATAAAATATAACTTGTCTTTCATTTTATTGTCTTGGTGGTTTCCTTTATGGCTTCCACAGACATCTTTATGGAAGTCACCTCCGCTCTCTAAAAAGAGGATATTCTTGTCATCTTCAAAAACTTGCCAATCTTGCATGTTATTGGGCACAGACGACCGATATATAACCTCCACTTGGTATTTTTTATCTTTGAACTCTGGGTGGGGGAGTAGTAATGAAGCATCTAGACAACCAAAGAGTCCACTTAGGAATTCAACTCTCTTGGCACAAATTTGATAAAGAAAGCATCCAGTGCTTCTATTTTGTCCCATACTCCGTTTCTATAGTTCTTCAACTTGTGGTTCTTTACGGAGTATTGATTCTTAACTTGACATACAATTAGCTTAGCATCACCACAAGCTCTCACGATTTTCACACCTTCTTCCTTTGCAGTGATAATCCCTAATAGGAGGGCTTCATACTCGTTAGTTTTGTTGGTGTTCCCAAACTCTAAGTTGTAAGCCATGGGCTCACATACTCCATCTGGTGATATCAAGACCACACCTACACCAAATCCTGACGACGCACAACTACCATCAAATTCAAGAGTCCATACCTGTGGTGGTATTTCTTTGGCAGAAATTTTCTTTTCCTCTTTGAGAGTTTTCATTTCTTCCTCGAGATCATCGGTGAACAACATATAACTACCAAATTCCAATTCTTGGTACAAGATTTGAGCTTTAGGGTCATCAGATTTCAATACTGTAAACTTAGCCTTCTCTTCGGAGACTAGTTTAATCTTTTTATTGCCTATTGGGATTAAGGCTTGGGACCAATCCAGCTTTATCTCCCCTCCAAGGTCTCTACAAAAACTCCTACTCAACAACAACCCGTAGCTAGCAGGTATACCCACAACAAGGATTTTTAGCAACATCTTCTTCTCGGGATGTGCTACCAGAGCCACTTGAGCATCCTTGATGTGGCCAACTAGGCATACTTGCTTGGAATCCATAGAGTAACACCTACCATGAGCTTTAGTGAGAGTAATTCCTAAAGCTTTGGCCATAGTTGATGGCATTACATTGTCCGAGGCTCCAGAGTCTATTATACAATTGCTTAGTCTACAACTGTTAATATATAATGACACATAGAATGGGTCAGGATTTTGGCCTGGGAAGGTGGCTAAAATAGATGATTCCCCCTGTTTGACTGGGTCTGCAAATAAAGAATCATTCTCTATGGTAGTCATGACACTTTGATTTAACTCCCGACTTCCTCCTTTACAGTAATCTACTAGCTTTTGCACCTCAACAGGATTAGACTTAAGATAGTCTATGGGAGAAATCTGAATTCTAGAATCTCTACAGAATAGAGTAATATCAAAAGAGTTTTGTTCGTTACCTAGTTGCAGAGTCCTTAGTCCTTGATTGGCCTCTTTTGAATTAAAATTAGATGCCTCATTATCTTTAGGTGGTTTTGAGCCAGGGCCTTTATCTTTCTAACTCTGGATCAGGACTGTATAAGAGGTCCCATCTATGGTAGCATAACATGTCACTTCTTGTTTTGAATTTGATTCATACTCTAAATAAGTTTTTAGAGTCGCCATGTGGGTATGAATCTATTTCAGCTCTAGACACTCCAACATTCCACTCATCTATTTGATACATTTCCCAAGCATGAGCTACATTAGGGTAGCTTTCCCCGTCATGATCTGTGGTTAAGTGGAAGGCACACATATTTCCTCTTTTAGGAGGATCCTCTATAGCTAGCCTCTATGGTGGAGTAGTTAATTGTAACATTTTTCCCTCTATATTCCTCTTGTCATTGTATCTTCTACGCTGCTCCTGAAATATTTGCTGATAGGGATTATTGAATCTAGGAAGTTGCCTCTTGAAAGTAGTGAATTCATTAGATAGTTTCTGGATCATCTCATCAGATGATGTAGTATTGCTACTACTGGCTCTAGACTGTATCTCTCTTTTTCATTTCCCAGATGAGATCATGCGTTCCTCGAGTTCTACAGAAGTTCTTTGTGTTACATCCAAATTGGTAGGGTTCACTCTCCTTAAGTCATAATTGATATCTAGAGGCATAGCACTTATGAAGAAAGTTTTCAAATTTCCCGTTGTAGGCCTGTCAGCTGCTGGGATACGATTTACCAGCTTGTTAAATTTAGCTATAAAATCCCTCATGCTGATTGATATTTCTTTCTTAATAGAAGTCAATTGGGTCAATAGGGCATGCTCATCTTTAGCAGTCTTCAACCTTCTTTCGAAGGCGACTCTCATAGTAGCCCAATTGGTAATAGAAGAATTAGGCAAATGATGAAACCAATCAATAGCACCTTTGATGAGAGTCTTAACAAGTAGTCTGATGGCCACATCTTCTTCTCATACCGCTAGGATGTTAACTAAAGCGAAGAATGCGGCAATATGCTCATCTGTAGATACTTTCCCATCTCTAGAAAATTTGGGAAAGTTCTTCCTAGAGCCTGTATGAAGAGGATTGTATGCTGCTAGTTGTAGGGGCCTGATTGCAGTGGCCCAAGGAAGTGCCATAGCTACTTGGGGTAAGTAGGGTGTTAGATTAATAATGGAAGGGGCGACTACCCTGTGTAACATCAACACTTGGGAAGTGGTGGATAACAGGGTGGTTTGTTTAGGAGGTGAAGAAGGTCTGCTCTAGCTCCTTGCAGTTTTGTTTCCTTGATGAGGTACTTCCAAAAGAGCAAAATTAATATCTGTAAGTCTCTCAAAGACTAGGTCTATGCTACCTTCTTTCTTGGTACTTCTGAGAAATCTCTTAGGCTCCAAATTTTTTCCTAATGCTGTGGCCTAGCTTCACGCTCTACCCTTCTTATATTTCTTCTTTGTATGGCTCTTTCAAGTGCTTCTACTCTAACTTCTTCCTACTCTAGCACTTGACTGGCATTTCTATAGTGTTTAGGGCTTCTTCTGTATCTCCTAACAAAAGTATTTAATGAGGAAATGAGATCCTCTTGATTGTCTTGGAATCCAAGATTGGGTTGGAGTACAAGGATTATATTTTCATGGGGAAGCACCATCTTTCCTGATTGTATGCTTCTAGTATAATGACTATTAATTTCCCATGCAGAGTCACCAAAAATCTGTTGGTAAATAGATTGTTCCTTTGAATGTAACTCTAAAATACCCAAAAATGCTTAAGAACAATTGAATACAATAGTTGGGAAATAGTTACTTGAGAATCTATTCTCCCTCTGAATTTGAAAGGTATAGCTCCCTTATATGAATGATATTCAATGAATTTTGACCTTTCCTAATCTAACATAGGTATGCTCTTAACCCGAGAGAAGGAGAGGTAAACCAAGCTAAGCTTAGACAGGAAATAGCTCAGGCTAAGTAAAAACAACTCTAAATCTAACCAATTCTAAGATCTTATCAATCAGATTAACTCCCAAAACTGGTGATGCATGAATGATTACTAAAAATGTAGATGCACAACTAAAGAATATTAATGTACTAATAAGGAGTAAATCTATATCGTAGGAACATTCCCAAAAATTAGGATAGCAACTAATTTTCCCCTTAATTAGCTGTATCAAATCATAATACAAAATTCCAGTTTGAATACAGATTACAAATCTAATTCAACAGAAAGATAAATGAAATGCAATGGAACAGATAAAGAATTGGCATTCAGACGTACACAATTGACTCACTAGAAATATGCTACTTCACACCAAAATTTAGCCGACCCTTGTATTGATTTTGGAAATAATACATATAGAGTTCCAGATTGGACCATTACAAAAAGGGGTAACCGAAATGGTTCAACTTCCCCAACTGGCAATGATAACCAAAGGTTTATCCATTAAAAAACTTAACAAAAAAAAATCATAAGGGGGAATGTGTCTAAGATTTAGTTTCCTTCCCCTTATCTACTTTGGCCCTATAGGAAATTACAACAATGATGACTTGGATGAGCTCTTCATGTCTGTTGACGTAGACATTGGTGTAACAGATGAGCCATCTAGAATTTTCTTTGGCTAGAGTCTTGATTGCTTCTGTTCGATCTTTCAGTTCCTCCATAGCCCTAAAGATGTATCCACTCAATTATTAGAGCTCTGGTACCTTGTCTAGATGAGTCGAAGACTGCTCCACTAAATTGTGCAGATAATCTGTGAATGACTTTTGCATGTTGACTACTCCAACTATTGCTTTTCCTTGACCGTTGTTTTACGATTCTGCATGAAGTCCTAAGAGAAGTTTAAAATATTTACTTTGTTCTTCTTGGACCTTAACATCTGTTTGTTGTAGTCCGGTCTTAGCCTAAATGATCATCTCAATTTTGAACTCTAGACTTTGGAACCATTCGATCAAAGGCTCATCACCCTTCTGTAGAATCTTAGCCTTTATGGCTTCCTTAGTCTTCATCTTCACTGCCACATGCAACATAACTATGCATTCCTAGCATCTTACTCTTTCCACAGTGAGAGTCTATAAATTCTTACCAATGTTGCTCCTCTCTATTTATAGCCTTAGAAGAGCGTTACCTAACTGTTCAATGATTGCTAGGCCTTTTGACTCAAGCCTCTTAATCCACCTTTTATCAATCTGCCCATATTGTCGATCCTCTTGCAACTTAGCTAGAATGGCTTGGTTCTCCATAGCACTTGGATCAAAGGAGGCTTGGGTGCTGGGAGTGCTCACAATAGGAGTGAGAAGATGTTTGATGAATTCAGTTAGTTGGGCCACTTCTGCTTTAAGATAAATTTTGGAATTCTTGAGATCTTCAAGTTCTTCCTCTATCACTGCATTAGTGGACTTCCACCAATCCACCTTGGTATCATGTCAAGCCAATCCCATATCGAATTACTGCAACTGAAAGTCTGAGGCCGCCAGATCTTTGATTCTGCCCTCTTTAGTAGGCTTGGATACTTCCATGGTGAAATGCCCTATCTCAGGATCATGACCCAAACTAGACATTGTCTTCACACTCTTCTACTTTCTTGTGGTAGCCTTGGGCTGAAAGGCCTGTGATAGAGTGTCTTTGCTAGGAATTTCTTCTCCCAATCTCTTCCATTTATGCTCTAGAGTGTTTTCTATCCATGACTCTATGCTGGTAACTTTGTTGGCAGAAACCAACTCTTCGATGAACAACTTCCTTATGTGGAGGAGTATATTTAGGGCGGGAAGCGAATGGATTCACCAAAGTGGGTGAGGAGGAGATTAATTTAACAACTTGAGCAACCTCCTATTGCTCCCCACCCCTTTTATCTGATTCTATAGTAGAGGTACTAGGGCTATCCTCTCCTACTTCAACTATGATAGGGGATGCCCGCCTTGGAGTTTCTTGGGTCAAATTCCTGACCGAAGTATCCACAACAATAGTAATAGCTAGCTATTTGGACTCTATAGCTTTAGAAAGCTTAGTTGTAGACTTAATTTGGTCTGTTGGGACTGCTTCTTCAATGGCTCTGATGTCTGGAAGAGGACCCTCTCCACAGGTCTTCTCTAAGAGAGAAGTCTTCTCAGGAGGTTCATCACCTCCTGCTGACGGTTGAATGGATCCTTTCACAACTATTGGGATTTTTGCTGATGAAGTGGTTGCAACACTAGAAGTCACCTTTTCTAGAGTACGCTGAGTGGGAGGCTTCCTTTCTAACTTTTTCCTTCGGCCTATAGTCCACTCAGCCCATTGGACTATTCTTTTGTAAATCCCCGCCATCAGAGCCAACAAGTCACTTACTGCTTGGTCTAGCATAGGCTCCAAGCTGATAGGGGTGGGTTTTATCTTCTCCAATTATGTGTCGTTATATAGATGATTTCCATCATCTTCTAGCCCTTCTACTACAATGTTAACATTGAGCCTTTTGATCTGTTCAATGGTTAACCAGGCATAGAATATTTCCCTGCTCTCCAAGTCATCTTTGCAATTGGTCCAATAGTCCTCAATACCAGGTACATGATGAATTTCCCGACTCATCTGTAAGACATCTTTGAAATAATTAATTGGATAATATTATAGCCTTAGAATGTCATATGTTTCCAGAGAGAACCTCTTCAAGAATATTTTAAGAACATTCTTCGCCTCTAACCGAGACACACAACTGTAAGCTCTGATGGTTATTGGGAATTTGCAGCCTTTCTTCTTTGCCTCAGCACAGATCAAATTCACTTGGAGTGCTTACCTCATCACCTCGATCAACATGATCATGTCAGTAGGGTATCTGGGTAGCTTCAAAGGAAAGTCATCAAAACCTGCAAGACGAAGATATGAGAAATCTTTGAACTGAATAAAATAGCATCCAAATTGGCTTATAAAAGCCATGGCTTCAGGAGAAAATCTCCTTTCTAGACAACCTTGTAGATCCCTACACATTCTCATTGTAAAGGCGTCATTAGCTATGAGATAATCAACATAAATATTTTATAGTTGCAAAGAAGGGAAAAACTCATAGCTTTTTACATCATCTAGGAATTCCTCTAACCTAGGAAGCCCGGGCCAGATTTGAATTGTAGCTAAAATATACAAGAGGACTGAAGACATGTAGAATTCATTCTAGAACTTGGCCCTATTGAGGGAATCTGAGAGATTCTCACTCGCCACAAGGGCCCAGTCAATGAAATGATGCTAGGAGCAGATTATCTAAACCAGGAAGAAATGTTGTTCAACAAAATTAAGAGCTTCGCTCTCACCTCTAATCTTGTGAAGCAATACAAGGATATCCATGAATTTTGGCTTTAGGTTTGTGTCAAATAATGTTTTGGGCAACTTGCCCTTGGCACTCTTAGTTTCTTTAAACCAACACTTCATGATCTCTCTTTTCCATATAGGTCTCTTCGCTAAATATTCAGAGATTGCCTAACTGTAAGTCATTTTGGAGTATTCTGTTTGTTCTAGAATATGGAGGGAATTATGGATAGACTCTCTATCAATAGGGAGGAGCACTCTATTTTCAAATAAAAGAATCTTCTTGGTGCCTGGTTTCTATCGAGCTATACATTCCCAAACCAATTCAGGAGCTTAAACTGCCACAAGAAAATTGGCGGCTTCGACTAACCCACTCTCCTAAAGCTTTTCTATGATAGGATGCATCTTCTCCACTCTCAATCTATTCTGGAAGTTCTGCATATCAAAGAACTTTAGTGAAGTATCTGAGATTTTGTGGCAATCAGAGATAATACCATTCATTCTGTCGAATCCCACAAATCTAGAAGCCATGTGAGTATGATTACAGATTTCTCTTTGGAATACAGAGACAATGAACAACTAATCTTAGGGACTTTGAATTCAAACAGTTTGGCAAATGAATGGTGGTCCTTGTTTGAAATCTTCAACTGATTTTATACTTTTGAATTCTTACCATTTAACGGCCGACTTCCCGCACCACATGAATGAAGAGACCTCTACATTGATGCACAAGTTCATTACTGAGTAAAATGGCTTTATTTGAATTAATTACTTTTATTTACATGCTGTTAGAAAACATATTTTCACTTTAGTGACCGTAACAGTAACTTTATTGAAGTGGCGGAAAATTACTTTCCTGCTTCTCCTCTGGGCGGAGAAATACTTTTGCAGTGCTCTCTATCTGAAAATCTACCAAAGGAGAAATCTAGCCTATAGGGGTGTCAAAATGATATGTGTTGATTCCATCAGCCTTTTTTATATGCTGGATCTCTTATGAGATGGATTCTTCTTCAAAATTCCTTCACCTCAATGGTTTGGTGGAGAACGCACTTCACGAGTCGAAACCTGCCTGTAGGAGCAGTGGAGAAGCCATTTTCCGCTTTTCCACCTATAAGCTAACTCCATGAATTTTCCTTTCCTTGACCATTTCTTTTATTTCCCATAGGCTCGATCTAAATGCTCGAAGCTTTCTTTTCCCTAAATTTCTCATTTTCCATCTCTATTTGCTCCTGATACTCTAAGTCTATCATTTGCGAAAAACACACTCCGTAGATGATTTTCCGCCAAAGAGAAGCTAAAATTTGATTTCCTGCCAATGCTGCAACATAAAGATATGAGACCAAATATTTCATCTGTATGTGAGTTTGAGGTTAGAATCTTTCAAACCACAACCTTTACTGGATTGGGAACTTAACCTACCCGATAAAAACATGATTTCAAACCCAGAATTCACCTGGCTTAGGAAGGAGAAGTCAAATTAGGGAAATCTGATAAAGGCCTTCTATCCTAAGGGGATTTCTAGACTTAGACTCTGGACTCACATGAAACTTCCAAGACTACTACTACACATTAAACATCCATATTTGTCTTAAGGTATAAAGACTAAAAGTGGGGCAACAAACTGGTCATCATAAATGACATATTTGGCTTCTTTAGTCTTCAAATCTCTTTTTTTTTTTTTATGTAAATCCTTCCAGGTAATCTCCATAGGTAAGGAAATAGGTGATGTTTGAAAACCAAGGATCAAGAAGGCTAACCATTAACACCTTCGGAAAATCCTCCTCTTGAGGTATTTCTTGATTTTCTGCCATTATTTTACACAAGCCATTTCCTCTAACCAGCTTTGTTGGCTTAAGTTAAATATCATACTCCTGTACCTTTTCTATCCATGAACCTCTAGTATTACATTCTATTTCTTATTTTTTTAGAATTCTCTTAACAATAGAATTAGGAATATAAATAACAGAATGGGAATGTAATACATAGAATATAAAATTTTTTAGTGCCCTTACCACTGCATATGTATGCTTCTCCATTTGAGAATATCTCAGTTCATGATCCTTGAGTGGAGTGCTCGTGAATGCAATAGGTGCCTAAATTCCTTCATTGTTCTCTTGCATTAGGATAGCAGACAATGTATGCGCTGATGCATAATAGTACAATATGAACTCCTTGGTATAATCTGGATGCACCAATATAGGTGCTCTAGCTATAGAGTGCTTGATTAAATCAAAGGCCTTCTTCCTAGAGTCATTCCACTTGAATCTTTGACTACCCTTCATCATATCAATTATGCACTTTGTAATCTCAAAAAAGTCAGGAATGAACCGCCTGAGAAAATTTACCTGCCCAAAGAATGATCTTGTTCCAGATTTGCTTCCCGACAGGTTCAATTTTCTTTTTCAAAGAAAGACTAAATGAGGCTAATTCTAGGTACTCTTCCTATGACTTGGAGCTATATACTCTTTTGCAAGCCTTAAAGAAGTGGAGGCATTATCTATTGCCTAAATAATTTTTGGTCTTCACAAACAAGCAAGCAGTGAGTTAGATAAACACTCAAGACAAGCTTAGCTTGAGGCACATAAAGTGGATGGAATTCCTATAGTCATATACCTTCACTATAAAGCATAAGAAGGGGGTGAAAAACAAAGTTGTAGATGCCCTTAGTAGGAGACTACTCACCATCCAAGTGATTCAGTTGCAAAGTATAGGAGTTGAAGGTTTTAAGGACCTATATGAGGGAGTACAAATTTATTAGAGGTATACAAGGTGTGTCAGAATTTTGAGAATCACTTTCATAGTGAGTTTGTAGAGTATACATTTCAGAATGGGTTGTTATTGAAATGTAAGAAACTTTGTGTTCCAAAAGGCTTAATGAGGGAGAACCTCATTTAGGAGAAACATAATGGGAGTCTAAGTGGACACTTTGGACTAAATAAGACATTAGACCTAGTGGAAACGTTCTATTGGTGGCCAAAGATGTAGAAGGAAGTGAGAAGATATGTGGAGCAGTGTGGCATATGTCAGAATGCTAAAGGCACTTCATCAAATGTAGGAGTTTACCAGCCATTGCCCATCCCAAGTAGACCTTGGGTGTGCATAAGTATGGACTTTATAGTGGGGTTACCTAGGACTCCAACTAGTTTAGACAATGTATTTGTAGTGGTAGACAAGTTTAGTAAAATGAGCCACTTCATACCATGCAAAAAAACACATGATGCTAGCCATATTGCCTACTTGTTTTTCAAAGAAGTAGTAAGGATTCATGGCCTACCAATGAGCATTTTTGCAGACACGGATGTGACGTTCATGGGTCATTTTTGGAAGACCCTATGGAAGAGACTAGGCACAAATTTGTCTCATGGATCTGCCTATCATCCTCAAACGAATGGGTAGACTAAAGTGATCAATAGAGTTCTTGGGAACTTTCTTAGATGTGTGACAAAAGAATATGGACAAGGATGGGAGCAAGTAATTCCATAGGCATAATTTTCCTATAATGATAGCACAAATAGGACTACTAGAAAATTCCATTTGAGATTGTGTATGGGGCACATCCAAGGGGTGTGATGATTGAGCTCAGAGACCTCAAAGGATATGGGGGAGTTAGTGGACATGCAGATGACTTAGCCCAATAAACGAGGGAACTCCATGAATAGGTAAAGAGGACCTTCATGGAGGCCAATCAAAAGTTAAAGGAAAAAAGAGATGAGGGAAGGAGAGATTTGCAGTTTGAAGTGGGAGAGTTAGTAATGGTGTTTTTGAATAAGCCAAGACTACAAAATGGGATACCTAATAAACTACAGATGAAAAGAATTGGACCTTGCAAGATATTGGCTAAGTATGGGCCTAATGCTTATAAGGTGGAGTTTCCCAAGGAGATGTCAATTTCTCCAATCTTCAATGTGAAATATTTGATCAAGTATAAGGGGCTAGAGATGGATGAGTTGTAGTATAGTACAGAGGTGCATAAGAACATGGGAGAGTTCAAGACTCTAGAAAAAGTCAAGCCACAAGTGGAGAAGATATTGGATTCAAGAGTAAAGAATTATACAAGACACAAATCCTATATGGAACATATAGTGAAGTGGAGACAACAACTAGAGTTAGAAGCCACTTGGATAGTTGAGAGTAACTTCAAGAAGATTGGAATCAACAAGGAGTTCCTGATAGCATAGGTACCATAACTTTCTTGTTGCAGGGGGAGGATGATGCAGGAGCACCCTAAGGTATTTAATAATATCTTGAGACATTTGGATTCTAGTTTGGTTTGGCCAACCATCCATGAGTAAGTACTAATCTATAAAGTCTCTAGTGTGTTTTGAAGTGTGGTTAGTGTTAGGAAAGGTTAGGGTTTGATGTTGTTAAGTCTAGTTGATTCTAGGGGTCTAGAACCTAGAAGTCAACTCAAAATTCAAAGGGTTGACCAAAGTACAAAAGTGGGAATATTTTTAAGGTTTTATTGTTTTCTAGTAATTTGAGGTCAATTGGTAAGGTTTGGAACAAATTAGGACTCTCAAAATGTGAAAATTATTATTTTGACAAAAAGTTGTCAAAGTTGTCATGACAACATTTCCTAGTTTTTAGAAATCGGCACTTATTGTCCCAAAATCCTTACCATAGGGTCTAAGCATGTGCGATAGAGTTATATAAGGTGTTTCCAACCCTAATCTGATAGTTAGATTGGATTGTCTATAGACAGGTGTTTGTGAAGGAGCAATTTACAGTGTAATTAAGCTACAAAGCCATCATCCATCACTTTATTGGATTGAATGGACTAAATGAAAGCATAGATAGTGTTTGAAATGTAATTCCTAGGATCTATGTGGAATTATATTTATTATTTATTCTTTATGGTTAAGTTTTATTTAATTTCTTGCATTCTCTGAGTTCACTGACCAGTTTTGGTCTAGTCATGTAAAGAAAGGGTTTCTTTGGTGTTCCTATGGTTCAAACTCCATGACCAGTTGGAATAAATTAGAGACTTGTATATACTTTGTACATATGGCTTGTGGATTGTGTGTGTGTAGGGGAAGCTTGAAAATAATCAGGCCCTAGGTGAGTACTAGCTATTCTGGCTAGGGTTACTGAGCAGTGCAACAACAATGGAGATTGCAAGTTGATTGGTATGTGTCAATCAGTGATAGAGGAGTGTAGGGGCATGAGGTACATACCTTTTTATGGAAGGAGGACTTCTGAGGAACTCATTAGATCAATGAAAGAAGATCAAGAAACCAGAGTAGTCTTTATGCCCTAGAAACCCTCGTTTTAAGGGGTTTGGTAGAATTCCAATGTATCGACAGAGTTGAGACCAAAGACCTAGAAAATATTAAAGGGGAAGAAAAACCCAAAAATAATATGAAAATTTTTTCTAGGGTTGTTAAGGAGTTTTAGGAGGAAAATCACATTTTCAGTGATTAGGAGGGCTAATAGGCCTAAAAAGACTACAAGGCCTAGAAGACTTGATTTTGGAACTCGATTGGAAAATGATTGAAGAGTTCACAAAATTGAATCCACAAAGGGTGGACTAGACCAAAGGGGAGTGGGAAAACAAATCTTGGAGAAGTTGACACCATTGGAGTGGAAAAAGGCTAGTGAATCCATGGATGCTAGAAAGCTATGGAGGAGAGAATAGAGAGTAGTTTGAAGTTGGTGGGAAGTTCCTAGGGAGTTAGGGGATTAGGAAAGAATCATCTAGTTAGGGTAGAGAAGGAGACCATAAGAAAGACCAAGTGAAGGTGTTGGAGAGAGCTAGAGGGCTCTAGGAGAGGAGATCCCCATCAGAGGATTAGGAAAGTTGTTTAGCTAATTTTCATGGCAAGCCCTAGGCGAGATTGGAATACCCGGATAGGAGATTGCTAGTGATTAATGGTGTTTGATTGTGGGGATACCATTGGAAGAAAGAAACAAAGAAAGGTTTTTTGAACTTAGAGGTCATAGAGTCCCCTCTTAGGAAGGAGATGGATCTACCAATCTAACTAGATACATTTCCAATCATGAATCATCTAAGTACACTAATTTAGCCCAATTATTCCTAGTTGTCCTTAATTATAAGAATCTATTATACGAATATCCTATGACCCTAAGACCTAAAAAATACTTTGAGTCTTGTAAAAGGGTATCAGAATCCCCACTTTTTTTTGGGGTTGTTTGGGGCTATTTTGCAAGAATTGGGAAATACCTATCAAATAGGGCAAGTAGAAGCATTATGTCTAAAATCCAAGATTGAAGATGAATTGGGAGATCATTTGGGAAAGCTATGTTACCCAGTTAGCAATGGGATCATATAGAGCCTAAGAAGATGATGAGCATGAAAAATATCCTCTTAGACACTTGTAAGGCTGAGAACTAGAAAATGTACTTGGAACCATCCAAGAATGAGTGAAAGAGTGTAGTACAAACAAGTGATAGTTGTCTCCTTGTGAAGCACAATAGTTAACTACTCTAAGAGTGGTATTGGATTAGTCCTAGACTAGTGAAGTAAGGACTAAAAAGGCCTTGAGAGGAAGCATAGGACTTTGAGAAGGCTAGGAATAGTGGAGGTCCTAGTAGGCTTGTGCAAGCACACTTGGTAACATATATCAGATTGGTATTAGAGACAATAAGATTTGGCTTGTGGTGAATGTTTCAACTAGAAGAGTTAGTAGGAGAGTCTACAATGGTGAAAAATGTAGAGTTGGAAAGGAAATTGGATGAGCAAGAAGAAGATAATTGATTTCTTAGAGAGAGATTGACACAATTTGAACACAAAGAGGATCAGGTAGAAGAAAAGACTGAGGAAGTGAAAGATAAAGTTGAAGGGAAGAGTAAAGATAGTACCTTAGATTATGAGGTCCCTAATGTTGGCACTTTCCTCACTGAAGAACCATTATTGAAATCATTAAATTCTTTGAGTGGTAAGGCATTGGAAGGAGTTCCTATCTTTCCTCAAAAGATGGAACCAAAGATAATCCTAGACTTGATTGAAGGACTATAAAATCACTTTGAATGTGATGGTATAATAGAAGCACAAAAAGTGAAAGTGGCAAAGGATAGAATAAGAGGGTCAACACTAACTTGGTGTAAATTTATCAAAGATGAGACAGATAAGGAAGGAAAGAAACCCATATCCACTTGAAAAGCTATGGTAGCCAAAATCAGAGAAGCATATGTACCTAAAGGCTATGAGATTCAGTTGCATAAAATGAGACAAAGTCTTAGTAAAAAAGACTTGGATGTTAAATCTTATACTGAAGAGTTTCAAAGGCTATGTATGAGATCAAGGATTGTAGAAGAGGAAAGTGTGAAGGTAGCTAGATGCCTTAATGGTCTAAAGTAGACTATACAAGATTAAATAAGTTTCCTTACTCCTACCACTATCCAGAGATGCCACCAACTTGCCATAAATGTGGAAGGGAAGTTGAAAAAGAAGAAACACTCAAGAAATACAAGAGGAAAAGGTAGAGGAAGAGATAATAGAGGACAAAGAATTGGATATAGTGGTAGAAGTTTAGAGTCCAAGAACCAAGGAGAGACCAAATTAACTGAACAACAAGAAGGGATTCCAAGAAGAGGAAACTTCAATAGAGGAAGCGGCTCTAATAATAGTTGGAGAGGAAGGAACAATAATAAAGGAAGAGGTTCCTAATTTATAAACATGAAATTATATCACTGCAACCAAATGGGACACCCTGCATATAGGTGTCCAGAGAAAGGTTCTACTTCCCAAGGAAATGACAAGAGAGTCAACATGGTTCAATAGGAGACTAGTGGTGGAATCAAACACCTTGAGGTACCCTTAGAGTTATAAGAGGGAGAGAACTTAATGATGAGAAGGACACTGATTAAAGAACCAGTGAAGGTGGAACCAAGCCAAAGGAGGTCATTTTTTAGAGTGAAATGTAAGATGATGGGAAATGTGTGTAGATTCATCATAGACTTGGGGTCTACTAACAACATAGTGTTAGAAGAGGTAGTAACCCATACAAGGTTACTTGGTTGAACAAAGGGCAACATGTCCTTGTGAATGTTCAAGCATGGGTAGAGTTCTCTATTAGAAGATACAAAGACAAGATCTTGTGTGACATCCTACCTATGGATGCATGTCACCTTATACTTGGTAGAACATGTAAATATGACAGACATGCCATGCACTATGGAGCAAAGAATGCATATTCTTTTAAGAAGGATGGTGTGACTTTCAAAATACATTCACTATTAGAGGAAGGAGAAATGAATTCCTCAGGCCCCAATGTCCTTACAGTCAATGAAAAGGATTTCATAGAAGCCTTAGAGGAAGGAGATGGAGTGGGTTTAGCACTAGTATTGAAGCCTAAATAAAAATATGCAAAAAAAATAGTGAAGCAGACAAAGGTACCAAAGGAAGTACAAGAGTTGCTGCAGAAGTACAAGAGCATAGTAAGTGATGGAAAACCATCTACTCGACCCCATAAGAAATTTGTTAGTCATCAAATTGACTCTATCCTAGGATCCACTCTTCCAAATAAGGTAATCTATAAGATGACCCCTCAACAAAATGAGGAAATTGCCAAACAAATCCAAGAACTCCTAAACCAAGGTCACATATATAAAAGAAATAGTCCTTGTGCAGTCCCCACTGTCTTAGAACCAAAAAAGGGAGGAACTTGGAGGATCTTCACTAATTCAAGGGAAATAAACCAAATTACCATTAGGTATAGGTTCCCTATCCCTAGGATAGAAGACCTAATGTATTGTCTAGGATAAGTAAAGTATTTTACAAAGATTGACCTAAAGAGTGGTTATCATCATATTAGGGTCAATGAAGGGGACGAATCGAAAACAACCTTCAAAAATACATAATGTTTATATGAATGGCTTGTGATTCCATTTGGTTTATCCAATGACAATCTACATTCATGAGACTTATGAACAAATTCCTAAAAGACTACATTGGCAAATTTGTGGTAGTGTACCTAGATGATATACTAATCTATAGAAAGACTAAAGATGAGCATCTTAGACATTTAAAGGTTGTTTTCAAGAAGTTGCATAAGGAGGATTTGATGATATAATTGGAAAATTTTGAATTCATTAAGCAAGAGCTAGTGTACCTTGGGTTTCTATTGTCCCAAGGCAATCTGAAAATGGATACAAGAAAGGTAGAAGCCATTCTTAATTTCCCTACTCCAAAGGTCTGCAAGAGAGGTGAGAAGTTTTCATGGTTTAGCTCAATACTATAGGAAATTCATTAAGAAATTCAGTGTTATTTGTGCTCCTATGTTAGATACTATTAAAGGAGAGATGAAAAAGAAATTTGTTTGGAATGAGAAAGCTAACCATGGATTTGAATTGTTGAAGAAGAGGATTGCCACTCAACCAATTCTAACACTACCAAGTTTCTAGAAGTTATTCACAGTTGAGTGTGATGCTAGTAATGTTTCCATTGGAGTTGTTTTGAGCCAAGAGGGAAGACCAGTGGCTTTTCATAGTGAGAATATTAGTGATGCTAAGAATAATTAATCTTCTTATGACTAAGAGATGTATGCTCTAGTCCAAGAACTAAGGAAATGGAGGCACTATTTGCTTCCTAAGGTGTTTGTGGTGTATTTAGACAACAAGCCTCTTAGTTTCGTAAAATCCCAAGAATAGCTTAGTCACAAACACATGAAATTGGTGGAGTACTTGCAGGCTTACACCTTCAATATCAAGCACAAGATATGACTACAAAACAAGTAGTTGATCCTTTAAGTATAAGAATACTAAGAGTACAAGAAGTGTAGTTGCAGAGCATAGGTAATGAAATTTTTAAGGACCTATATGTTGAGGTTGAATAATTTGTAGAGATATACAAGGTATGTAAGGAGCATAAGAACTACTTCCATTGTGAGTTTTTTTATTACACTTTGCAAAATGAACTGTTGTTTTAAGGGAGTTAATTACATGTCCCTAGGGGATCAATTGGGGAAAATCTGATCCAAGAGAAGCATAATGGTGCACTTAGTGGTCATTTTGGATTCAATAAGACCCAAGAGTTACTTCAAAGGTTTTACTTTTGGCCAAGGATGAACTTAGATATCAGGAGGTATGTGGAGTTCTGTGTAGTGTGTCAAAAATCCAAAGGCAAATCCTCTAATGCAGGTCTTTACCAACCACTTCCCATCCCAAGTCGACCATGGAAATGCTTAAGTATAGATTCTTTTGTAGGGTTACCAAGGACAAAATAAGGATTTGACAATATATATGTCATAGTAGATAGGTTTAGCAAGATGACCCATTTTGTTCATCACAAGATAGTCTGTGATGCTTTTCAAATAACTCACCTATTATTCAAGGAGGTTGTAAGAATTCATGGGTTACCAATGATAATAGAGTCAGAGAGAGATACAAAGTTCATAAGCCATTTTTTGAAGACACTTTGGCAAAAGCTAGGAACCAATCTGTCCTTTGGGTCTGCATATCACCCTCACACATATGGTAAAACTTAGGTGGTTAATAGGAGTCTAGGTAACCTCCTAAGGTTCTTAACTAAGGAGTATGGTCAAGTTTGGGACCATCTCATTGGACAAGAATAGTATGAATATAATGACACTGTCAACAGAACCACATGAAGAAGCCCTTTTGAAATCATCTATGGATTACACCCTAGAGGGATATTTGAAATTAGGGAGTTGAAAGATGATGCCAAAGGAAGTGGCTATGTAGGATATTTTGCACAATATATGAAGGAAGTGCATGAGATAGTAAGGAAGACTTTGACTCTGAATACAAAGAAGATAAAGCACAAATTGGATGAAAGGAAAGGGATGTCCAATTCCAAGTAGGGAATCTTGTAATGGTCCATTTGAACAAGGAAAGATTACAGAAAGGAGTGCCTAATAAGCTACAGATGAGAAGGATTGACCCATGTACAATCCTGACCAAATATGGCACCAATAAATATAAAGTGGAAATTCAAGAGAATGTTGGTTTATCTCCTATGTTTAATGTGGTAGATTTAATCTCATATAAAGGACCTATGCTAGATCTAGATCAAAGTTTAACTAAGGTGATACAAGAAGTGGAGGGACTGAACTTACCCTCTACACCATCCAAGAAAGCAAAGCGAATACTGGATTCAAGAGTCTACAAAAAGATTAGAAAGTGTTGTAAATGAGTTGAGTAGCTGAGAGGAGAGGGGTGACTAAGTTACTACAAAGACAAATCCAAGTCCCTTAGATGTCTTAATCAAACTTATCACTCTATTCAGTTAAAAAAATATATTATGTTGTTACTCGGTTAAAAAAGAAATCTTAAGATCTTAAATGTGATTATCCTTTAGTGATTAAGTGCAGATACATAAATCATAAATCAAATAACATGTACATATATGACAGCAATATTTACCGTGGAAACCCAATTTGGGAAAACTGCCAATTGCAACTAGTTACTATTTTCACTCTTCTGAAGTGAGCCTTGTTAGTCCATCCAACCCAGCTAAAGGTTACAAAACACACTATAATGCGTGACCCTTTAGAGGATTTAATCACACTATTAGAAGTGTCCTTATTAGAGGTCTTCAAACACTTCAATGTAGAAATGCCACCTTGTGAGAGGATTTATGAAAAGACTATTAATTCTACTCTGTCAAGAGATTTGGATCACTGCTACAATTGTTAGCGAGTAACAATGAGTTTGACCTGATTGAAGAAGAAACTAATTTTTTAGATTTAGATCTCTGTTCTGGCTTTAATTAGATCCTCGCTGATCAAAAATTCTTTTGTAGATCGGTTTGGATATTTTGACCTTAATCAGAATTCCCTCTTACTTCGCCTTCATTCTTCATATCAAAACTCTTCCACTCATTCAACCCAAAATTGAGCTTCTATATTTATTATAGGCCTTGTCAAGTCGGCTTGAATACTCTTCCAAATAAACAATAAAACTTAAGTCTTTAAGTTGCAATTAACCAATTAAAAAAAAGTGTAAACTATTGTTAGTCGGATGACATTGATTTCATAACTTGGTTAACACTGAGATCCTTTGATGCCCAATCATTACTTGGCTAGAACTAAAAATCTGTTGGTTGATATTGTTGTCTTCTTCAATGCCTGAGAGGGCTTGGCATGCACTAACTATGCTCAATTAGGTTGAGAAATACATTTGTGTAATCATCAATGACAATATACAATTGAATGATTGTCTTTAAGAATCTCCCTCTTTGGCATTGATGGAAACACAACATGTCATTACACAAAATTTTAGAGAAACAGAAACAAGAATTTTTTTTTATAATGTCCTTAGCTTCATTATGATTCTCATCCAGAAAACTCCCTCTGTCTTCACAATCACTAAAATACAGATTTCTCCCTCTTACATCAATATTTGTTTCTGATAAAATTTCTCCCTCTGACATCAATAATCTCTTCCTCAATAATTTATTTGGCATAACATCAATAATATCTCCATATTTGACAACCAATGCCAAAGACACCATCCAATGTAGTTGTAATGTACCTGATGTACTGATTCATATGCAATAAGCTCTTACAATCTACATCAACTTGTTAGATATTCACTATAGCTCAGTTGATGCATCACTAAACTGTGCTTTAGTGAGCCCTAGTTAGGGGAATCACCCATAGCTTTCCTCTAAGATAAAGGAATGCATCCTTAGGTAAAGGTTTTGTGAATATGTCTACAATTTTTTCTTTAGTATTCACATATTCCAACCTTACTTCCTTGTCCTAAACCAATTCTCTTAAGAAATGATACTTTATTGCAATATTCTTAGTCTAAGTATGCATCACAAGGTCCTTTGAAATATTAATAGCACTAGTGTTGTCACAGTAGATAATAACTAGTTCTTTGATTTGCTCCTTCATACCTAACAATAGTTTTTTGAAATGTATGATATTTGAATAATTCACTAATGCAACAACATACTCTGCCTCTATTGTAGACTAAGAAATGCAATTTTGTTTCTTTTTGGTCCAAGAGACTAACCTCTTTCCAAGAAAGAGTGCTCCACCACTGGTGTTCTTTCTATTATCAACACTACCTGCCCAATCAACATCAGTAAAATTCTTCAAATCAAAGTTTCCTCCTTTCTTATACCATAATCCATAATCTTCAGTGCCTTTAAGATATCTCATAATTGTTAGAGTTTTATTACTCTTTTAGCTTATGCTTTCTCTTAGGTGCATCATTAATTAGTTATTAATTAATAATGCGCATCCTAGCTTTTAGGTTTTAGGGTTTGTTCACCTTTATAAGGTCGAAC
>MU227853.1:936754-970228 GCA_018584345.1 Thuja plicata
GGCTTTGGAGCCTCGACCCTCTCTCTCGGGGGGGGTTAGCAGCACGCATTGTACTACTGGCTTTGAGAGAGTCTCTTGAAGTCATGCTTTTTGTCTGTGCTTGCTTTTATATCTCTTTTTGGAGAGGCGTTTTTCCCACTGGGTTTTCTCCTTTGTCTCCAGTTTACAGAGATTTCCTTGTACTGGGTACCTGATCAGGCCTTGTTGCCGGGACCCTTTTCTTTCTTTCTTAGTCTTGCTAGGTCTGCTTTCTCCCTGCGTTCAGCTTAAGGGGGGGTGTTAGAGTTTTATTACTCTTTTAGCTTATGCTTTCTCTTAGGTGCATCAATAATTAGTTATTAATTAATAATGCGCATCCTAGCTTTTAGGTTTTAGGGTTTGTTCACCTTTATAAGGTCGAACGTTGTATTAGTCTTTAATCAATTCAGTTAATATTTTTGCTCTCACCTTTTTGAGTAAAAACTGAGTTTCGCTTTTTCCTCTTTCACTTCATTTCTTGTGACAGGTTCTTGCATGCAGCTGGATCTTGGCGTGAATCTGATCTTTCATCAGATTCTACAATAATCCTTTTGATAGAAATCAAATGATTCTCTCTAGAATTAGCTGAAAACCTTGCAATAATACCAACTTCTAATGCAATGCCAGGCCTAGTGTGAACAACATATTGAAGTTTACCAATCATGGATCTATAGGTAGTCTGATTTACCTCCTTTGAGTCATCATCCTTAGACAATTTATTTCCAATAGACATAGGTCTCCCAACTAGTATGGAATCTTCCATTCCAAATTTCTTCAGTATATCTTTGATGTATTTAGATGGAATAATGTAGATACCGTCCTTCATTTGATGAACTTGTAACCCAATAAAGAGTTTGATTTATCCAAACATAGACATCTCAAATTCCTTACTCATAGCTTGAGAGAATTCTTTGCATAAATCATCATGTCCAGTGAATAGTATATCATCAATAAATATCTATGCTAATAGTATCCTATTTTGAGGCCCTTCTATGATGTACAAGCTACTATTGTCATTAGTTCTCTAAAATCCAGTACTTACCAGGTAGCCATTTAGTCTTTCATACTGATATATAGGAGCTTTCTTTAGTTCATACAAAGATTTGTACAATTTTCAAACCATATTCCTTTTGTTAGGATCAACAAAACCTTCAGGTTTCTCAATATAGACTTCCTCTTCCAAAATTCCATTCAAGAATGCAGATTTTACATCCATTTGGTATACCTTGAATCCTTTATGTGCTACATATGCTAGAAGGGTTATGACTCCTTCAATTCTTTCAACAGGAAAAAAAATTTCTCCATAATCAATACCCTCTTCTTGAGCATATCCTTTACACACTAATCTTTCCTTGTTTCTAGAAACTTCACCTTTTTCATTCAACTTGTTTCTAAAAACCCACTTAGTACCAATCCCATTCTCATCTTTTGGTCTAGGAACAAGAGTCCAGGTCTTATTCTTTTCTATATTCTCAATCTCTTCATGCATGGGTTCTATCCAACTTTCATCATTTAAAGCATCTTTAATGGATCTAGGTTCAATTTTAGTAAGAAAACATGTACCTTTAAGTTTTTTCCTTGTCATTATACCTTTTGTCTAATATGCAATTATTTTCTTGGGTGCATGATGCCTTCTGACATATTTGGCAAGTAAAAGTTCCTTCTTTTTTAATTCTAGGCTTGCTCCACTTGGTTCACTATGCTCAAACATTCTATTCTTCTCTTCTGACTGAGACTCAGTTACTTTCATATGAGGCTCGGTTGCCTCTATCTAAGACTTAGTTGCCTCTTTCTAAGACTCGGTCTCCTCTATCTGAGATTTGTTTTCCTCTGTCTGAGACTCAGTTACCTCTGTTAGCAGCTCGGATTGCACAGGTTGTAACAAATTTTGTGCTTATGAATTCAGTTGATGTCCAATCACCATTTCTTGTGTCTTAGGTATAGTATCAGGTTCATAATACAAAAAGTTCCTATAGTCCTCAGGATCTTTACTGCTCTATTCTTCACTTCTCTCTGCAAACTCATCAATCTTTACATGTACACTTTCTATGACTTTATGAGTAGCAAAATTCAAACATTTATATGCTTTTCTTTTATAGGAGTAGCCTAGGAATATACCTTCATCATCTTTTAAATCAAATTTCCCATTTCTTGCTTCCTTCCAGACATAACATTTACTTCCAAATACTTTGAAATAATGAACATTGGGTTTTTAGCCATACCATAATTCAAAGGGTGTCTGATCAGTACCTTTCTTCGGTTGAACTCTATTCAAGGTGTAAATTGCAGTTCTGATAGCTTTCTTCTAGTATTTGGTTGGAACATTCTTTTCAATCATCAAGGTTCTTTCACAATCCATAATAGATTTGTTTCTTCTTTCTGGTATTCCATTTTTCTATAGTGTACTAGGGACATATACTTGTCTCTTGATTCCTCTTTCATTACAGAATTCATTGAACTCATTAGAAATGAATTCACCTCCTCTACCAGATCTTAGGCATTTTAGTTTCTTTCCTGTTTCCTTCTCAACTCTAGAAAGGTACCCTTAAACTTCTGAAAATCTTCTTATTTTTCTTTGAGAAACATAACAATCATCATTGTTGAATGATCATTAACAAATAGAATGAAATAATTCTCTTCATTGTAACTTGTTGTTTCAATTGGTCTAGATAGATAAGTATGCACCAACTCCAAGACTTCTTTAGTATTGTAATTCTTCCTCTTGAAACTAGTTTTTCCCATCTTCCCAATTTGACATTGTTTGCATATTGCCAATTCAGTTTTTTCAAAATAGGAATACCTCTTACTCTCATGTTCTTGCTTATGTTGACTAGGTTGTCAAAATTCACATGACACAAACTTTTATGCCATAACCAACTTTCTTCTACTTGTACAATAAAACATGAACTTTCAGTGAGATCAAGATAGAATAGAATTTACCTTTTGTTTTCTTTCCAGTTCCAACTAGGTTTCCTTTACCATCCAGGAGCTTGGCCTTACCATTCATCAATTCTACTTTGAAACCAATGTTATTTAGTCGTGCCACACTTAGTATATTACGCCTTAGTTCTTCAATCCAATAAGCATTATCACATTTGATTCCTTCAGTTAGAGAAATACAACCTTTACCTTTTACATAGCAAGGTTTATTATTCCCAAATCTAACACTCCCACCATTATAGTGCTCAAGCTATTCAAATTTAGATTTATCACCAGTTATATGGTGAGAACAACCACTATCAATTATCTAAGTTTCATTAAAATGAGAGAAAAGTGCAGAATTTTCTTTTTCTTCATTATCTGACTCATCCTTAATAGTAATGTAAACCATTTCATCTTCATCATCATCAATATCAGAACCTTTTTCAATATAACAAGATTTATTACCTTTGTCCTTGTATATTTTGTAACTTTTGAAATCTTTCTTTCCTTTGTATTTGTTGATATTTCTCTCATCTTTGTCTTCTTTGTTTGGACACTTAGCAACAATATGGCCAACTTCATCACATGAAAAGAAAATAAATGGTATTCTTCCTTTGTACTTTCATTTTCCTTTGGCAGGTCTCTTTTCAAGTAGTGCTTCAATGATTTCTAGATCTTCATCTTCAGATTCATCATCACTATCATTGTCAATCTATTTTCCTTTTGAGTTTCTATCCATCTTACCAAGGCTTAGTTTGGATTTGAATGTAGACTCAAAATTTCTAGGATTAGGAGAATAATTTTCAAAACTGTCCAACTCAAAATTTGTTAACCTTCCAACCAATGCATCTAGAGTTATATCATTAGTGCACCTTATCTCTTGAATAAATGATACTATAATTGCATAGATAGGAAGTAAAGTTCTCAATACGTTACTAAGCACAATTTTTTCTTCAATATGTCCACCAGAAGCTCTAGTACCAATTATTGGAAATGAGTTGAGTAACTGAGAGGAGAGGGGTGAATTAGTTACTACAAAAATAAATCAAAGTCCCTTAGATGTCTTAAATAAACTTATCACTCAGCTCACTTAACAAAAGATATTATGTTGTTACTCGGTTAACAAAACAATCTTAATATATTAAATGTGATTATCCTTTAGTGATTAAGTACATAAACATAAAGAATAAAGCAAATAACATGTACACAGATGACACCAAGATTTAGCTTGGAAACCCAATTTGGGAAAACCACTAATTGCAACTAGTTACTATTTTTCAGTCTTCTAAAGTGAGCCTTGTTAGGAGCCAACCTTGTTAAAGGTTAAAAAAACATACCATAAGGTGTGACCCGGTTAGAGCATTTAATCACCCTGTTAGGAGTGGTGTTGTTAGAGGTCTTCAAACACTTCAATGTAGAAATTCTACCTTGTGAGAGGATTTATGAAAATACTGTTAAGTCTACTCTGTCAAGAGATTTGGATCACTGCTAGAATTGTTAGAGAGTAACAATGATTTTGACGTGATTGAAGAAGCAACTGATTTTGCGGATTCAGATCTCTATTCTGGCTTTAACTAGATCCTCACTGATCAAATATTCTTTTGCAGCTCGGTCTCAATATTTTGCCCTTAATCAGAATTCCCTCTTACTTTGCCTTCATTCTTCATATCAAAACTCTTCCACTCATTAAACCCAAACCTAACCTTATATATATATATATATATATATATATATGATAGGCCTTGTCAAGTTGGCTTGAATAACTTTCCAAATAAACAATTTATAACTTAAGTCTGTCGGATGCAATTACCCAATTAAACATAAAGTGTAAACTGTTGTTAATCGGCTGATACTGAATGCATAACTTGGTTAACACTAAGATCCTTTGATGCTCGACTGTTACTCAGCTAGAAATAAAAAAAATCACTTGGTTGATACTGGAGTCTTCTTCAATTCCTGCGAGAGTTTGACATACAATGATTGTGCTCAATTAGGTTTAGACATATGTGTAACATCACTACTTTTATGTATATATTTGTGTAATCATCAATGACAATATATATTTGAATAATTGTCTTCAACATAAGGAAGGATTACAAAGAACATCTGGTGAAGTGGCATGGGCAAGCTGATATAGAGGCTAGATGGATCAGGGAGACAGACTTCAAGAAGTCGGGCATTGATTCCAACCTGATCAATCCAAGGGTTGATTGAAATATTTCCATTTGGGGAGGATGGTGTAGGAGCACCTAGGCTAAATCATATCCCTATGTTTTGTTGTGTCTTGTACTAACCCTAGCCAAGTTAGTTTTTTTTTTGACCTTAGAAGGTCTTTCAAGTTTGTACCTAGTTGGATTAGACTAGGATCAATCCAACAAGTTGTTTAATGTTTTGAGTGTGTTTAGTTGCAATTTAGCCTAAAATGGTCAAGAATCCTAGAACACTTAACATGGCTTAGATTTTTTCCTAAGAAAATTTTTATGATGTTCTTACATCATGTCATAATCATTAGAGGTCATTAGACTAAGTTTTAGGAAAAGATGTGGGTAAAAGTATGAAGTTGTGTCGCACTTGAGGACCTTTTTTGTAGTTCCGGCTGAAACAGTTTTGGCCAGAATATTTTTGGCCATACATATGGTACAAATGTGGCACCATGTGGTGTCAGTGTAGCAAATGAGTTCCGGCTAAAATAGATTTGGTCAGACCAATTCTGACCAAAAAATTCATGAGTAAATATAAGCTAACTATGTTCGATCGATGAAAAATTGGCACATATTTATATAGGGGGTTTCAGCCGGAACTGGTTTGGATGAACCATTTCCAACTGAAACTATCTATGTGGCATCCTATGTGGCAGCTAAATAGGAAAAAATTTCAAAATTATAGAACTTCTCACTTATACAATTGATTTCTTCATAAAAAATCAACCATTTTGAAAATCTAAAAATACGCTTTTGTAGAGCTCAGAGTCTATATCATAGTCATATAATTTATATTGTGTTTTGATTACATATAATATATTATAAGTTGAAAAAACTCCAAGTAGATATTTTAACATTAAAGAACATGCTCGTTCGAAAAAAGAAAAAAAACTAGCAAATCATTTCGGAAAATTTTAAAACTTATATTTAACACTAGAAGAGAGAGTCCTCTTCAAGAATATATAATTTGTTTTGTATTTGGTGTAGATTTTCTAGGGAAAATTAGGCGGGAGACAAAAACTGTTAATTTCAGGTAACTCCGACTTGGAATAGCTATTACAGACAAAATATATACCAAAAACCAATCTTTTTTTTTTGCACTAGCTATACATGTCATCTAAAACATATTCTGAAATCAGAGGAAAACAAGATTATTTACATATATTTTGTTGGTGGGAACTAGACCCTCGATTTTCATCATTTTTCAGCAATTAAAAAATGGACTTCAAATATTAAAAACCTATGTCAATTATTTTTCAAAAAATTTTAAAAAAATTATAGGCATAAACTAGATCCAATTTTACACATTTCATTAGTTTACATCATTTTCAAATTCTAAACACAAATGCCACTTTTATGTCATTAAAGTTTAACAGTTTTGCATGTTGTGGTCCTCTTCCTTTGTAAAAGTGTGACACAAGTTAGTTAGTGTAATTGGCCTAAAAACATGGAAAAGGCATATTAAACCATGAGGAGGCCCATTTCCCAAGGCTAGGTGGTATGAAGAAGAATTGAATTTGTCTGATTTTGCTCTGCAACTCTATGTTCAGTATACATTGAATGTCTTTTCTTTCATGTGCTAATTAATGGATTGAATCAACAAGTTTTTTGTTGGATTATTCTAGTTAGAATAGTTTCAGTATGTTTTTCTTTGATAATAATTTTCTAGGTGTTCATTTGCATAGGTTAGGAAAATATTTTGTTAGTGTACACTTTTCTTGTGTTGTTCAGGCAGTTTTGACGAAAATGGCTCCCCCATAAATCTCCACCATGAATTTCATCATGGAATGGATGAATATGGAAGGGGATCCTTTGTATAGTGTAAGTATAGAAGGAGAGGATCAGGATAGTTGTTTAGCTAGTTTTCATGGCAAGCCCTAGGTGAGATTCGAGTACACAGCTAGGAGATTGCTAGTGATTAATGGTGTTTGATTTTAGGGATACCATTGGAAGAAAGAAACAAAGAAAGGTTTTGTGAAATCAGAGGTCATAAAGAACCATACTAGGAAGGAGAAGGCTCTACCAATCCATCTAGATATATTTCCTGTTGGAAATACAATATGGGAAAGAAAGATATTGAGAGGGGGGGTGAATCAGATCTTAAAACATTTATCCTTTAAAAAAAACTGATCCATAACCATACATAAATTTAATTGATCTAAAAACTAGTAGCATCCATGACAGTAAATAAATAACTCAAAACACAGAATTTTGGTAACCCAGAAACCCAATAAGGTAAAACTGGGGTGGGGATGACACCCACAAAAATATTCACTACTGCAGTAATAAAGTGTTTCTGTTAGGGCTACAAAGTTTGATCACAATATGTAATCTACCTGCTTAAAGGTCTTCCTAGTTAAGAGATAAAGATCATTACAATCTACCTTGTAAAAGGATTTAAACTTACAACAAAGTTGTTGGAGATTTGATTCTATGCAAATAATTGATTGTATGTTTATCATTGATGGCAACATATAATATATAGCAGTGTTATATACACAATTATCAGTACAAATCTTCTAGAGCTATGTGTGTTTATTTTCATGGTTTATACATGTTCTAGATGCTATGTGCATTCACACCGAGTTAGATATGAAGTTTTGATTGAGCTATGTTAATCATATTGGCAATTACAATGTCTAAAGATTATCTGTCAAGAGCCAACATAAATACAGTGTTGCTTGAGTTACGCCTATCTTTAGGATATGTGTGGTTGTATTAATGTTTAGTTATGAGTTAGTGATGATTATACAAAGGTGCCAAGCGTGGTTTAACAAAATCATGATATTGGAGTAAAATTGGTGAAGCCGAATTTGTGAAGCTGTGATGTGTTAGTATGTATCCTGCAAGTATACTACACACAAACACTCAATAACTCATTATATCCAAGGTTAGTAAGATCAATTCAATGAAAAACATAGAAAACCTTGAGAAATTGAATTATTGCTTCCTAGTCATGAAGATTCTATTCTAAATTGTGAATTTCTCTCAGATTAAGCATGTTAGATCATAGAATGACAATCATCAAATGGAAGATTCATTGTAAAAATGCCTAAAATGCTCAACAACATGTTCAATTATGCACAATTTTGATCAAATTATACAAATGAACTAGATTAGCATGCTAAAAATGATGAACTAGATTAGCTAAAACCAAATTAACATTATATCTATGCTTTTAATTCTATTCTCCTATATCAAATAAGCTTAGAACAACTTCCTTTTATAGAGAATTCTTGGAGGGAAAGATTCAAATTTGAATTTGAATTGAGTGGTTGAGATGCATCCATTGAGGGATGGTTATGATTAAAACTTGCTTGATCCAAGTGATTACCTCCTATTGGTTAGAGGCTTTTATATTTGAGACATGTTGAAGGAATATTAATTATTTGATTTAATTATTTCCTTTTAATTGATTTCTTTAGCCATGTATTTAATTTTTTGATTTGATTTAATTCATTCAACGTTAATTGAAGAATTAATGGCTTTTGATAGATGTCTCTTGATGAGTGATCTTGGATTGTTTATTTTTGATGAATTATATACTTAAACTGATCTAGTTTAATTATATAATTGTGATTATCTTGATATGTGTAGTCTTGATTAGGAACTGGAGGACACAATTATAGATTAGGGCTTTTGAGCTTATCAAACCATTTTCAGGTGATTACAGAAGCGTTGCATCTATTTAGTTTAAGTTGCACGATTCTAACTTTGATTGCGTGGATAGTTAAGCCGACAAATAAGTTGATTAAGTGTTCCTAGATACCATTGTTACCTTATCCTTGGTGATGATACATATATAAGTTCACTTGTGTTCGCTAAGTGTGAAAAATGAAGTGAAAAACAATAGACAGAAGTGAGCAGAAAGTCAGACAGAATAAGTTAAAGAACTATGTGAAGAAACAAAAGAAGATTACAAATAATTGGAATTGATCAAAACAACAGGTCTACTCAAATAGTTCATCTATCTGATATAGTGTATATCTTTTTTACTTAAGATTGCAACCTTCACCATTTTAGCAGTGAGATTTTTGACAGCAAGTCCTCACCCCTAACGGGGTTACTTGTAAAAGACTCCTAACAGGGTCTGACCTTTAACCAGGTCTCTGTACTTATTTCATTGTAAAGAACAACTCCTAACAGGGTTGCAAGATCTTCTAAGATGGATAATTATACTTAGGTATAGTTCTTTGTGGGTGCTAATTCCCACCAGGGTTTTTACCTATTTGGTTTCCCTGTAACCAAAATTTTTGTGTTCTCTATTGTGCTATTTCAATGTGCATTTTCTTTATGTTAATTGATATCTAAGTAAAGAAAAGAATCAAAGTAGTTGATAAATGAAAAAAGAATTAAAGTAGCTGATAAATGATTCACCCCCCCCACTCCCCCCCCCCCCCACCCTCTTAGTTATCCTTTGGGACTATTCCAACAATTGGTGTCAGATCCAAGTGCCTTGGAGAGAAATCCTAACAGCTTAAGCTAAATCAGATAGTATACTTCAGGAAAGAGAGTCCTAAGTTTGATGGAGAAAACTATCTTGGCTAGAATAAAAAAATGATAACACATCTTTAGTGCATTGGATTTGGGATATATGATATTTCCACTCAAGAAATTGAATTTCCCACCTTGAAAGACCTTGTAGAAGAAGACTCTACAATAAAAAAACAAGAAGTGTTCACTCAAAATGCAATCGCCAAAGAAGCCCTAATCAGTGCCCTATCTGACAGTGAATTTTCTGAGATCAAGAAGGAAGATAAAGCATACTCTATTTTGAAATACTTAGAAGATATGTTTAAAGGAGAAATCCAAGCAAAGAATGCACATAAAAAGATATGGAAGAAAAGGTACAACAACTTAGAGATGCTACCTGAAGAAAACATCAGAGCCTACAATCAAAGAATTAATGAAGAAGTTTTAGGTATTAGGAACAATGGTGGAGAAATTTCAGAGGATGATATAATGGAAAAAATAATGACCACACTAATAGTAGAATATGAGAGAAAGATCAATATCTTAGATGAGACTGTGCAATTTTCAAAATACTTCAAGAGAGAGACTTTGATCAGGAAAATATTTGCATTTGAGCTATCAAGATTGAAGACATAACCCAAAAGTGAGACAGCTTTCAAAGCCTCAGTCCACAAAAAGAAATCCATAAGAAGCTCTGGTAATAATGAAGAAGTGGATACAGAACTAGAATAAATCATTTCTATAATTTCCAAGAAAGAAAGGAAAGGTAAAGGGAAATATGAAGGACAACTACCATTCAAATGTTTTTCATGCAACAAAGTTCGTCACTTTGCATACAAGTGTCCTACAAGAGTCAAGTAGTTCAGATTAGATTACAAGCCCAAGTACACTAAGGAATGTTATCATGCTGAAGATGGTGTAATTGATGATGATTTAGGAGAAGATGAACTTGGTTTCATTGCCATTAAAGACATTGAAAAGATGCTTGAAGAAATGGACAAAGAAGATGAAACACAAGAGTTAGCATTAGTTTCAAAAGTTGACATCAGAAATAACTAGATCATTGACAATAGATGTTCACACCACATGATAGGAGACAAAAATAGATTTATACATTTGGAAAAATATAAAGGTGGCATGGTTAGTTTGGAGATAACACTCCCAAACCTATTATAGGAAGAGGTTCTATCACCTTAGATGGAAAGAATGATACAAATGATGTTCTTTATGTTGATGGTTTACATCATAACTTACTAAGTGTTGGACAGTTGCTTGATAAAGGATGTCAGCTGGAATTCAAAAACAACCAGTGCATCATTAAAAAAAAAAGGAGACATGATTTCATCAGGATCAAAGACCAAAGGTAATGTCTTTCAACTCATTTCAGAAGTAAGTTGTTTTGTTGCAAAAGTGGATGACAATTGGCTATGGCACAAGAGACTTTGTCATATCAATTTTGAAAACATATTCAAGATAAGTAATGTAAAGGAAGTAAGAGACCTTACAAGTATTACAATACCAGTTGACACCATGTGCAGGGAATGTGTGATGGGGAATCATGTAAGGACCTCATTCAGGAGAAAACAAGAGTCTGCAAAAAACAAATTAGATCTGATACATACAGACCTATGTGGCCCTACTCAAACAAGATCTTACTACAGAGAAAGGTATTTCATTTTATTTGTTGATGATTTCTCAAGGATGATGTGGGTTGCGTTCTTAAAAGACAAATCTGAAGCTTTTGAGAAGTTCAAAGTGTTCAAAGCTAAGGTTGAGAATGAATCTGGATTAAAGATAAAATGTCTAAGATCTGATAGAGGAGGAGAATTCACCTCTGACCAGTTTTATGATTAATGTGAAGAACATGGAATCAAGAGACATTTAAGTAAACCTAGAAGCCCTCAACAGAATGGGATTGTAGAAAGAAGGAATAGAATAATCTTGACATATCATGCACTATCATGATTGAAGTAAAGGTTGCTCATACCTATTGGAGAGATGTGGTCAATGCAATAGTCTATACTATCAATAGAATACAATTGAGACTAGGCATAGACAAGACACCCTATGAACTTTGGTTTGGTAATGTACCTATTGTAAAATACTTTAGAATCTTTGGAAGCAAGTGCTACATCAAGAGAGATGATAGCATTGGAAAGTTTGATGCTAGAAGTGACAAAGGTGTTTTTCTTGGTTACACTACTAAAAGAAAAGCCTATAGATGTTTTAATCTAAGATTAAAGAAGATAATTGAAAGTACTCATGTGAAGATTGATGAGAAGTTTATGATTGAAGAAAGATATTATGACTATGCTCCCATGATTGAAGATGAGCCCAGACCCATCAATAAGGACACAGTTATTGAAGAAATGTTTGACTGTATTGATGTTTCATGTAACAATCCTAAACCAAGTGAAGAATAATCACAGATTACATATGAAAGTATCACTCCTAAGAACTCAAAATACACATCCAAATACCAATATAAGGAAGATATCATTGGATATCAGAGCGCAAAAGTCTTGAAAATATCTAGAGCAAAAGGTTCAACTGCTGATGAAGAGGTATGCTTACTTTCACAGAATGAACCCTTAAGTGTTGAAGATGCGTGCAAAGATTCAGATGGGCAAATTTCTATGCAAGAAGAATTAGATCAAATAATCAAGAATGAAACATGGGAACTGGTCCCTATACCTCATGACAAGAATGTGATTGGAACAAAGTGGATATTCAGGAACAAAATGAATGAAGAAGGGACAGTGGTAAGGAACAAAGAAAGATTATTATGCAAAGGATATGTGAAGAGAAGAGGAATAGACTAAACTGATACATTTGCCCCTATGAGTAGACTGGAAGCTATCAAGTTGTTTTTGGCATATGCAACATTCAAGAACTTTAAAGTATATCAAATGGATGTCAAGTCAGCTTTTCTGAATGGTGACTTGAAGGAAGAAGTCTACATAGAGCATCCTAAAGGATTCAAAATTTCAAACAAACCAGACATGGTATGCAGATTAAAGAAAGCACTTTATGGACTTAGATAGGCCCCAATAGCTTGGTATGAGAGACTTGATGGTTACTTAACAAAGATAGGATTCAAAAAAGGAGAAACAGACTATAACTTATTCATAAGAGAGACAGATGAAGGATTACTACTTGTTGCTATTTTTTTTTATGACATTATCTTTGGAGGTAATGACAAACTTAGTGTAAAATTTGCCAAAGAAATGAAAAGTGAGTTTGAAATGAGCATGATTGGACCTATCAAATATTTTCTTGGATTGAATGTAAAACTAACAGACAAAGGCATATTCATAAATAAGTCTAATTATGTGAAGTAGATATTGATGACTTTCAAGATGGAAGATTGCAAACCAGTAAGCACCCCCATGATAACAGGAAGAAAAATTTATAAAGATGATGATTCCATAGCAGTTGACAAGACCCTATACAAGTCTATGATTGGTAAACTCATATATCTTACTCAATCTAGACCTGATATTTCTAATGTAGTTGGCATTGTTGGAAGATTTGCAGCTGAACCAAGAAAAATAATCTAATGGCAATAAAAAGAATATTTAGATACTTAAAAGGGACTATAGAGTATGGTTTATGCTATCCTAACTCAGAGAACATACAAATTCATGTGTATAAAGATACAGATTGGGCAGGTTGTATTAATGACAGAAATAGTACATCTGGAGGAGAAGTATTTCTTAGAGACAAATTGGTCACTTGGACAAGTAAAAAGAAAAATTGTATCTCTCAGTCAACAACAGAAGTTGAATATGTTGTAGCAACATTAAATTGTTCAACAATGGTTTGGATCAAACAGATGATTAAAGAATTTTATATTCAAATTGATTATCCTATTGTTATTCACTGTGACAACACTAGTACTATCAATATGTCAAAGAACCCTGTGATGCATGCAAAGACAAAACACATTGAGATCAAATACCATTTTCTAAGAGAAAAAGTTGTAGATAGAGAAGTAAAGTTAGAATACGTAAGCACTAAAGAACAATTAGCATATATTTTTACATAGCCATTATCAAAAGATACTTTTGAGTATCTTAGGTAGAAGTTGGGAATAATTCCCTTTCCTGAGTCTGATTCAAATTTGCAGCAAGAACATCAGTCCTTGGTGAGTGATGAATGGTTGATTACTCTACTTCTGGAGTAGTACCTGTGCTTAATGGTATTTAACACCCTTTTTCATTGATGTCAAAGGGGGAGTATTAGTAAGGGGGAGCATATACTCTGGGGGAGTATACAGAGCAACAACAGTGAAGAGGAAATTTTGATGAGGATATTAAGAAGATTGTAAAAATAAGGAAGACACTTTGAGTTGATAACATCATATGTTTCCATCAATGTCAAAGGGGGAGATTGTTGGAAATTTTCTTTTGTGCAAATAATTGATTGTATGTTTTTCATTGATGACAATATATAATATACAACAGTGTTCTATATACAATTATGAGTACATATTTTCTGGAGCTATGTGTGTTTATTTCCATGGTTTATTCATGTTCTAGATGCTATGTGCATTCACGCCGAGTCAGATATGAAGTTTCAATTGAGCTATGTAAACAGTTATGGCAGTTACAACGTCTGAAGATTATTTGTCAAGAGATGATGTAAATACAGTGTTGCTTGAGTTACACCTATCCTAGGTATATGCATGGCTATATTAATGTTTATTTATGAGTTAGTGATGATTATACAAAGGTGCCAAGCATTTTCTAACAAAATCATGATATTGGAGTAAAATTGGTGAAGCCAACTTTGTGAAGCATTGCGTCTATTTAGTTTGAGTCGTGGTTCTAAATTTGATTGCATGGATAGTTAAGCCAACAAAGAAGTTGATGAAGTATTGCCAAATACTGTCATAACCTTATCCTTGGTGAAGATACATATAGCAGTTCAATTGTGTTCGCTAAGTGTGAAAAATTAAGTGAAAAAAAATAGACAGAAGTGAGCAGAAAGTCAGACAAAATAACTTAAAGAACTATGTGAAGAAATAGAAGAAGATTAAAAATCATTGTAATTGATCAAGAAAATAGGTCTACTCAAACAGTTCATCTATTAGATATAGTGTATATCTATTTTACTAAAGGTTGCAGTCTTCGCCATTTTAGCAGTGAGCTTTTGGATACTGAGTCCTCACCCCTAACAAGGTTACTTGTAAAAGACTCCTAATAGGGTCCGACCTTTAACCAGGTCTCTGTACTTATTGCATTGTAAAGAAAAAATCCTAACGGGGTTGAAAGATCTTCTAACAGGGATAATTATGCTCAAGTACTGTTCTTTGTGGGTGCTAATTCCCACTAGAGTTTTAACCTATTTTGTTTCCCAATAACCAAAATTGTTGTGCTCTCTATTGTGTTATCTGAATGTACATTTTATTTATGTTAATTGATATCTAAGTAAAGAAAAGAATTAAAGTAGCTGATAATTGATTCACCCCCCCCCTCTTAGTTATCCTTTGGGAATATTCCAACAAAAGTAAGCACTCGGTTAAGAGATTTAGAAAGGCCTACTAGAACCACTTTGTTAAGAGATTTCACCTGATACACTGATTAGAATGTCTCAAGAATTGATCCTTCATTATGCACTCTGATGTTGATAACAGATCTCCTCTTTTCAATACCTTCAATGATCTAATAATCTGATATGTCTTTATGGTGTTGTTCACTGCTCTTTCACTCTTCTAGATCTATGCTTCTTCTCTCAAAGTAACCCTTTGTACCTGTCTCATGTACACATACACTTCTCCTCTCATACACACCTACACCACTATCACACACTTGTCATTTATTTACATCCACAAAATTCTACCTTAGTACACAACGTACTCCCCCTAAGATTATACTTCATACTTACATAATATACATGCCTTACAAAATATTATGCCTGATTCTGCACATCTTTATCCATTTCCTTATCTATTTCCTTATCTGATTCCCCATTGTTTTTTTCACTAATAGGTGCATGGGTTAAGTCATACTTATCAAAAAATGACTTATGAAGCTATAATGTTAGTGCAAACATTATATCCCAACTATCCTTTGCAAACTTCATAACTTGTAACTTAATTTCTAGCTTGGTAGCTAGACTTACCAAACTATTTGCAGTAGAGAGATGAGAATCCCTCTTGAATAATTCATTTTCAGCTTTAAGTTCTTTTTGTATAACCTCCAGATGAGGTATTAAGGTAGTCTGAATAGTTATTAACTTTGCTCTTATTTTATCATCTTTAGCCATAAGCTTGGCTAATCTCCTCTGTGTATGAGTCAAATTGTCAAAATGTAAGGAGCTAGAACTAGCATCCATACTCAATGTACTCCCTATTGACTTCAAAGCTAGTTGCAAATTCTCAATAAGCTGTTGGTTATCCTTGGTAAAGAATTCTACATCACATAAATTCTTATACAAGGAATAAACATTATTTACAACTTCCTCAAGAATACTAGTAAGAGAAGAAAGTTCAACCCGTTTGATAGCAATCTCTGTTGATATCTTCTCCAAAACTTTGTTCTCAAATTTCTCTTAGACCATTGTAGCAACTTTTCATTTGCCTCAATATTTTCATCATTAACTTTCTGCACAATATGGACTAACTATTCCAAGATTGATGTTTGTTCATTCATATCTATTATATCAAAATCATTAAAAAAAATATCCTTCATTTCATGTAACACTTTCGTTTTTTGGTGCTCCCTCTTTAGTTCCTCTTGTTTCTTCTTCCTCCTCAAAAGGTCATGTAGAGTTTGAATCTTCTCATATGTCAAGTTATCTGTATCCCATTTAGGACTCACAATTAATTCATCCAAAGTGACACTTGGACTTGGTGACTTCCTCTTATGTGAATTCTTCCTTTTGAGTTCTGAAGAGCTGATACTCGGCTCAGGTACTATGATATCTTTACCTTTATTAGTGTTAATTTCAATTGCTACCTTAATCTGAGTCAAGATTACCTACTGATCAGGTATATTTCCTATAGTGGGTCCAGTGGGAGTAGATGTCGCAGAGTGTGGTAGATCCACCAACACTTGTATATCCTCTTGTTCTATAGGCTTATTTGCAATTTCCTCCATCTTATCTCCACTCTCTAAAACTATTTGTACAACCTCTAAAATAGGTGGATTAGTAATGATTACCTCCTTTTCTCCTTCTTTCTTTGACTCGACCTCAGTTGTCTGAATGGCGAATGCATACCTGTGTCTTCCCTCTCATTCTGATCCTTGGCATCCACATTGCTATTTTCTCCAAGTGTAGTATCAATAGGACTATCCATTGTCAAATCTGTAACTTTCACATCACATGTTTCCTTTTGGGGTTCAGTTTTAGTTTCTTCCTGCTCAGTAGGAGTTTCTTTCCCCATTTCCTTCGGCTCTGATGTGCCTTCACATTTCTCATCGCCCTTCTTAGTGATTAACCCAAAAGTTTCCTTCCATATTCTGGTGCTCTGTTTAACTACACCTTCAAAAACATTTCTCAAAATAGCATAAGCTCTTTGTTTAGGAATAAACTTCCTCTGATATTGTTCTATGAATTTAGCTATTTGTTTCTTGGTTAGATCAAGAATGACCTTAACAAATGTTCCTTCCCTTATCTTTCTTTCAGTCATCAGTGCATATTTCTATTTCTGAGACAAAAGGTCATATAGCTCTATAAGAATAAGATTTCCTATCTCTACAAGCATCATCTTGAATATGCATATAATATCGACTAATGCTTCCTAAATCTTATGCTTGTTAGCTATGATTTGCTTCTTGTACTTGATAAACTTAAATCTTGAAAAACCAGCATTACTTCTTAGGTTCTTTCATACCTCATCAATATTGGTCATTGGTTTATTTGATGCTATAGGTATGTTTCTTGACACATCTGTATCTATCTCCTCGTCATATTCAGACTCCAAGTATAGCTTCCTCCTTGGTCTTTTCTTAGCAGGTTGGCTCAACACAACCTTGGTTGCAACTTGTTTTCTCTTACCTGAACTCCTCTCACCAGAAGACTTCTTTGTATATAACTTTGTTGTCTCAGCTTGCACAGAAATATTTGATGCTCTTATCATAGGCCAGTAAGCTATAGGATGGCTAGCCTTAGATTTGGCTTGACTTGGTTTAGTTTCCTTAGAAACTATTGGTTGCTTCCCTTTTCCTTTCATAGTGACCTCCTCTTTAGGTTCACTCTCCTCTTCTTCACTAGACATATGTTCTCCATGTCATTTTGATAAGCCCAAATTTGCATCCTCTACTTCTTCATCACTCTCAATACCAACCATCTTCTTTAGCTTTTTGACAATTTTCTTCCTTTTTCTCTCCATAGTGTCAGCCTTCAAACCCATAGAGATTTTGGATTTAGCTTCTTCATAGTTTCCAAAATTTTTCACTGTATTATCAATTTCCTCTGCCAATAGAGTTGTTATTTTTGCAAATGTCTCATCAATGTTAACTTCATAAGGTAATGGCCTCATCCATGATACCCTCAGAACTACTACTAACACATAGGTGTAATATGTGTCTACTAGGAAATATACATCTCCATAATGTTTCTCAACTAGTGAACTGGGAATTCTACTCCTTAATCTCATCTTTTTCTTGAATTCCACAAAATATGTCCTCATCACATTGTAAAAATTATCACCTAATTGTTGAATAAATACATTGATTTGATGTGTGATAGGTCTGTCTATTTTCCACACTATGTTTCCAAAAGAAGGACATGTATTATGTATGTAGAAAAATATGTAAGTGAGAAGAGATCTAAACTTACATATTGAGTTCTTTTCCTTCCTGATTGAAGCAAGGTTCTCAGCCAGTTGCATTATTTGAACTTGGCAAGGTCATAGGTATGATCCTTTTTCACAAATTTCCAAGCCTGGTCGACTCCAATGCATGGATCACTATCTAGTTGGCTTGACTGATAAAACTTATGAGCTATAACCCTAACTTCAAAATCAAGCTCCAAATTAGTAATTATAGATATCTTCATCCCTCTTTTGTTCCAAATGGCTCCAATGAGTTCTTCAATGTTTTTCTTACTCTGACATCTCATAGTTTTCTTCCCATTTAGAATTAGATAACCAGTTACACGAAGGATGATTTTCTTTGTAATTTTAACTGGTCCATTCTCTATCCATATGTTCATGTCATGTATTTGAATCAGAACAATCTTGATCCATTCCATTCTGAATTCCCTTGGAAATTCTAGGGCATGAGTTAACCCTCTCTTGGCTAAGTGTTTATGTTCGTCTTTTAGAGCTCCGTCTATGCACAATTTATTGTAAGATGCCCTTAGCTCATGATCTCCAAATTCACTTATGTTGCACATATAGCATGACCTAATATCATGAATCATGAGTACCTTTGGTGGAATTGATGATAGGGCTCTAGTTAGATCACCCTTGATGGTGTTCTTAGGAACTTCTCATAAATTAGGAGGCGCACAGGTGTCGCTCCTTACCAATTGAACATTTATAAATTCCTTCTCCATTCTCTTAGCTAGTGCAGAAGAACTTGAGTCCATTTTCTCTGAAAAATAGGGTTTCAAGGATCATGAACAAAGTACCTTGGCAATTGAAAAAATCTGCACTTTCCACTAAAGAGGTTGTCAATGGCATGCTGTAGAAATCTTTGAAAATATTTATAGAATTTAAGTTCACAAATGCACAATCACTCTTATGAAATTCTTAATCGCATGGTGAGAAGAAATGAAATAGCTCTTCCCTTTATATAGACTCCAAGGGTCGAAAGTTAGGTCAACATTAAATATTCTTCCCGTTGAGTGAGTGCCAAACAGTTGTCCTTGGATGACTCACGAAATTCACTTTCCTCTCGGTCATTAAACAAAAATTACTTGGAATAAATTAGAAATATACTATTGCTTGGCACCTATAGTGCATTTTGACTTTGCTCTCTATATAACTCAAAATGTGTCCTGATGCATCTTATTATATGCAGATATGGAGTATCGCACTTTTATATGTTAGGAACTCATAAAAGATATGCGATATAAAAACAGTTCCTTACATACCTTCCTTTTCTTAATTAGTGATGGTGGGATCACCTGATCCATTGGATTGGGTGACCTCGGCTTTAGTAACTTCACTCCTGCATGGTTCTTCTTTCCTTATCCATGTCTGGTTCATATGTGCTCTAATTTGTTCAATAGTGGGAGAAGTTACCCTTGTTTTGCAATCTTTCCTAGTATGACCAATTTTCAAACAATTATAGCAAACTAGGCTTCCATTCATCCAACTCTTAGATTTAGTACCTCTAAAATGTGTCTTTATGCAGTTTTTTGGAATATGTCCATACTCACCACAGTAATGAAAACTATGCCATGTGTTATAATCCCAATTGTAAGTGTTACCCTTCCTTGGTTCTTTTTCTTGTGTCTTTGATGTCCATTATTGTTTAGCTTTAGATCTGCAATCTTGTGCTTTATGTCCAAATTTTTGACAGTTGTAAAAATACCCATTGAATCTAGGTGTGGGAGGTGCATTATTTGCCTTTTCCCAACATTCATGTGCTTGATGTCCAAACTTCTTACAGTTAAAGTAATAACCATTGAACTTAGGTTTATGATTGGACTTACCATTCTTACTTCGGAAGATGTTTGTTGTGTGTCCTAATTTTCCATAGTGGTGGTATACAACCTTGTTGTTCTTTGACTTTGCATTTCTCTTTTCACCAATCTTAGATGATTCTACTTTCTCAGTAGATGTCTGTTGTTTGATGTGACCTAATCCAGAAGAATCTTTAGTTCTCCTTGATTCTTCCATCAAGTTTTCAAAATGAGTCAAAGCTTCATTGGGTCTATTCAATCTTTCATTCAATTCTTTCTTAAATCTCAATTCATCTTTCAATTGAATTTTCTTAGATCTCATATTTATCATTTCCATGTCTTTCCTACTGATCTCCTGGTTTTCAAGTAGCAGTTGATTCACCATGTCAACCTGATTGTTTTTCATCATTTGTACTTCATGTGTCCTTTCATTGAGTCTAACAATCATCATTATTTTGTCTTCTTCCACCATATCTTTTTCATCTTCATCTTTCTTCTTTTGTTCCACCACTTCACATAGTCTTGCTATTTGCATTTCTTGTTCTCTTTTCAGGTTTCTGACTTCTTCACACAATGTATTGTTCCTTTCTAGTAGATCTACAATTGCTGCATCACCCTCAGTAGAGTTTCCATTCTAAAATAGATTTGTGGTGTCTTCTTCACGATAATGAGTATCATTCATTTTTTTGGCCAAATATTTCCTTTCTTGCAAGGACTTCCTCAATTCATGTCTTGCTGTCTCAAGCTGATGTAAATCTAGCTCAATTTTAATATTTTGATTCTCAATGACTTTTCCCAATTTGTAAATCTCCATCTCCAGATCTGTAATCTCAAGCTGATTAAAACCTTTTGTGGGAGAACTGCACTCTAATACCAATTGTTAGAAATACAATATGAGAAAGAAAGATACTGAGAGGGGGGGTGAATAAGATCTTAAAACTTTTATCCTTTAAAACAAAACTGATCCACAACCATACATAAATGTAATTGATCTAACAACTAGTAGCATCCATGACAGTAAATAAATAACTCAAGACACAAAATTTTGGTAACCTAGAAACCCAATAAGGTAAAATCGGGGTGGGGATGACACCCACAAAAATCTTCACTACTGCAACAATAAAGTGTGCCTGTTAGGGCTACAAAGTTTGATCACAATATGTAATCTACCTGGTTAAAGGTCTGCACAGTTAAGAGCTAAAGATCATTACAATCTACCTTGTAAAAGGATTTAAACTTACAACAAAGTAAGCACTCGGTTAAGAGATTTAGAAAGGTATGTTAGAACCACTCTGTTAAGAGATTTCACCTGATACACTGGTTAGAATGTCTCAAGAATTGATCCTTCGTTATGCACTTTGATGCTGATAATGGATGTCCTCTTTCCAATACCTTCTCTGATCTAATAATTTGATATGTCATTACTCTACTGTTCACTGCTCTTTCACTCTAGTAGATCTATGCTTGTTCTCTCAAAATAACCCTTTGTACATGTCTCATGTATGCATACACTTCTCCTCTCATACACACCTACACCGCTATAAATATTTTTAGGGTTTAAGAAGAAATCTTATACACTTTACAAATCTAGCATCTAGATCTAGATCAACGATCAGGATCAAATGCTTATGCCACTTGGGCATTCCAATTTTCTGATTGGCTCCATGCCACACATTGGGATCAAATAATTAATGCATAATTAACTTTTTTGAAATCATTAAATGCATGAAAAAGTCAGCCCAAAATAGATTACCTTCAAGTTTGTACCATTCCTAACATGTATGTCAAAATTGTCTTGCTCGACACATTAAGACTCTGGCACTCGACATGAACATGATCAACTTTTTCTTGATTTTCGAGTCACTCGGCAACCATTATTTTCTCAGCAATGACTATGCTAGATAGCTCAGCCTGTACTGTATAAATTGGCCGCAGTGTTGACCGGCTAAACTTCCTAGATAAATGACTAAGTGTGGGATACTAATGATGAAAAAAGCTTAGAGATCAACATTTCTAAGCATAAATCATCTAACTGCACTTATTTACCCCAATTAGCCCTAGTTTTCCTTAATTCTAGGAATCTATTGTATGGACACCCTAGGAACCTAAGACCTACAAAATCCTTTGAGTCTTGGAAAAAGGTATCAGAATCCCCACTTTGTTTTTGGGTTGTTTGGGTTTATTTTGCAAGAATTGGGAAAAAACTGTTAGATAGGGCTAGTAGAAGCATTAGGCCTAAAAGCCAAGATTAAAGATGAATTGGGAGATCATTTGGGAAAGCCATGTTACCGAGTCACCAATGGGATCACATAGAGCCTAAGAAGATGTTGATCATGAGAAATATCCTTGCAGAAAATTGTGGAGTTGAGAAGTGGAAAATGTACTTGGAACCATCAAAGGAGTGAAAGAATGAAGTACAAACTAGTGATAGTTGTCTCCTTGTGAAGCACGATACTCACCTACTCTAAGAGTGTTTTTGGATTAGTCCTAGACTAGTGAAGTAAGGACTAAAAAGGCCCTAACAGGAAACATAGGGTCTTGATAAGACTAGGAATAGTGGAGGTTCTAGTAGGCTTGTGCAAGCACACTTGGTAACATCTATCATACACCTTGTTCTTATATAGGTGCAAAATCCTAGGTGTCTCATATGCAAACTAATATGCAATGTAATACCCTAAGTAAGATTAAGTAAAGTGTAATGAGGAATATTTAATTAAACCAACAAAAAGAATAATATACAAAGGATTCACAAGATAATATAAATAAAGTTTACCTCAAATCAAAATAAAAGAAATGAATATAAATGCAACCACGGGAGATGCCATAGACACATTCATGTTAAAAATTTATGGAGGAGATACTACTCTTGGTAATAATTATGTTTCTAGGATTATTGAAAAGGGTACTTTGGGTCTTGATGGAGGTAAGACAAGAATCTAAAATGTACATTGTATGTAGAAACCTTGACGCATAATATTTTGAGTTTAAGTTTGATGTGTGAATATTGAAATAGTTTTTTATTCAAGGAGAAGGATTTTTATATTTTGAAGAAGGATATTGAGAGTTGATTATGGAAGGAACTAGAATTAATAGTTATGTTTATCACTTGAGTTATTCAATGTTCACAAAATTTTTATTTCATTAAATCCATGCCTTTTCTCTTTCCCAATCGATCTCCTCAAGGTAGAATGGAGTATCTACAATACCTCTTCTATTTTAATCAAAACAATCTCATTGGTCCTCCTATGTTTCTTCCCTATCAATCCATCTCTATTTTTTCTTCACCTCTTAAATGTTTGTAATTCCCAACCATATTACCATTTTTGATGGGTTCCCACTACCCTCTAGGCATTATCACAACTAAAAGGAAAACCAACAAAAAAAAAAAGATGAAAACTATCATAATTTCTTATGTGCCCATGTGGTGATAGGAAATTGAAAGTAAACTAAGTGTGGGGAAAATAGTTCCCTACGCTAAAATCCTGAGGAGAGGATCATGCAAATTCAGATCTAACCCTTATCAATTACAGAATGATAATACAATTAACTTAGATGTTTCTGCAATAACATGCATACATAGAAACATGAAAATGACACAATGATTTACCTAGGGGAAAACCTTTCAGTAAAAAAGCCCAGCACTCTGAAACCTGCACAATGTATTAATCAAAATTGTTATTGTTTACAATACACTTGCAATCCAAGTTCTCTTAGGAGATAATTGACACTTGAAGACAAATCCAACATCATATCAGTATTCCAACAATACACTAACTTCTCACTCAACAATTTGCAACCCTAAAATGCTTATATCATGTGCTTCCCTTTTTACGACAACTTCCAAAGACAACCATATTAGGGTTTTACCATTCTTCATAAAAATAGGAACCCCACACATTGTAGAAGAGTGTACAGTACTCAACATGATCAGTTGCCACATGTCTTGCATGTCTTCACCCGTCATAAAATCTTTTAGAATTAGCTTTTACAAATATTAATGATCGTCATAGGAATCCGTCATAGCTGTTTCAGTCATGATTACCTTACACATTGTCCAAAGTTCTCACATTTGGAAAATAACCTCTACCACAGAAAGGTATGCCTAAATCCACCTAGACCAAGTTTGATCATCCTTGTCATCTTCCAAGTGGAGTGAAAACACATGTTCACTCAACTAAATGACAAAATGGATATCAAAGTTAAATACATTATTTGCAAATAATTAATTACAAAAAAAATAATATCAAATGTAAGGAAATATACAAGGTTGAGATACCTTATTCCTAAAATTCTCCCACTTGTGGAACACCTTGTAAAAGCCAAAGGAAATAACAGGATTTAACTGCTATAGGCCGAGAAGCCCATAAACTCCGAACACCATCTGAACTTCTCTATGCCCACAGGTTTTGTCAATGCATTTGCAACATTCTTTACTATATCTACCTTCTCCAAACATACCTTTCCATCCTCTACCATATCTCTCACAAAGTGAAACCGCACATCATTGTGCTTCATTATGGCATGAAAAGTTGGATTCTTCACAAGGAAAATAGCACTCTAACTATCGCAACAAATTGTAATCTGTCCTGCATCAACACCAACATCCAAAGACAATATCCTAATCCAAATAGCTTCCTTACAAGCATGAGTAGCTGCCATGTACTCTACTTCTGTCGTGGACAAAGAGACCATAGGTTATTGCTTACTCATCCAACTGATGGCACTACCAAACATAGTGAACATATAGGCATTGGTGGATCTCCTTCTGTCAATGTCACCTGCCCAATCTGAATCCACAAACCCACAAATAAAAACTAAATGTGGAGCTCCAAAACATATGCCATGATAGCATATGGAATACTCTGATGTACCCTTCAAATATTTGAACACTCTCTTAACTTCATCCCGATGTACCCATCCAGGTTTAGCCATAAACTAACTTAGGACTCCCACTGCTTGGGCAATGTCTGGTCTAGTATAGACCATATCATACATAAGGCTACCAAATGCACTCACATAAGGTACTTTTCTCATGTCCTCCACCTCACTAGGAGATTTTGGACAATCATCCACAGATAAATTTGTTCCCATAGAAATAGGAATACACAATGGTCTGCAATCTGCCATGCTAAATCTGTCCAACACAGACTTCACATACTTACTTTGACTCAACCAAAGTTTTTTGTTAGATCTATCTCTGCTGATTTCCATACCCAAAATATACCTGGCTGCCCCTAGATCTTTCATCTCAAACTATGCTAACAACTGAGACTTCAAATCACAAATCATACCCATACCCTTCCCAATCAACAACATATCATCAACATATAATGCAATAATAAGAAGGTGATCATTGTCAACTTTGAAAAAAACACAATGATCTAATTTTGATCTTGAAGAAAACCAATCGACAACACAAAGGCATCAAATTTAAGGTACCACATCCTAGGAGATTGTTTCAAACCATACAGAGACTTCTTGAATCTACAAACCAAAGACTCTTTACCTTTGTGAATATAGTGCTCAGGCTATGACATATAGATCTCTTCCTCCAAATCACCATGAAGGAAAGTTGTCTTCACATCCATCTGTTCTACCTCTAAATCATACGATGCTGCTAGAGATAAAAAAAATATAACGGATGTAAGCTTTGCAAAAAGAGAGAATATTTCACCATAATCAATTCCCTCCACCTGTGAATACCCCTTTGCAACCAATCTGGCCTTGTACCTCTCAACACTGCCATCTACACAAAATTTCTTCTTAAACACCCATTTTCTTCCAACAGGTTTCCGTCCTTTAGGAAAAGGTACTAGGTCCCAAGTTGTGTTCTTCTCCAATGAAGCCATCGCATCATCCATGGCCTCAATCTAGGAACATGCATCTTCCATACCTATAGCCTCTTTCATAGATCTAGGCTCACCTGTGTTTTTAATCAAGGCATAAGCACAATTGGAATCTAACATAGAAAATACAAACCTCTCTGGCTTCTTTCTTTCTCTTGTGGATCTCCTCAAGGGCTGAGGTTGAGGTTTTTCTACCTCTTCTTCTACTAGAGCTCTCCTCATCATTAGATCCATCATGGTCTCTTTGTTCAGTCTTCTCAGGGGTATGAGGCAACTGAACAACATCTTCTTTCATTTCTTTTTCATTTGGCTGTAGCACAATAGGAGAAAGTGTTAGGTCTCTAAACATAACAGTTCTTCTATACAACACCTTACCAATCACAGGATCCCAAATCTTGTATCCTTTCACACCAACACTGTAGCTGATGAAGACACATTTTACAACCTTGTTTTCTAACTTAGATCTTCTCTCCTTTTGCACATGTGCATAAGCTTCACAACCAAAAACATGAAGATGTCTAACTGAAGACTTCTTACCAGAACACACCTCCATGGGTGTCTTACCAAAAAGAGCTGATGTAGGAGATCTATTAACCAGATAGCAAGCAGTGGCCACAGCTTCATCCCAAAACCTTTGTTTGAGGCCAACTCCACTAAGCATACTCCTAGCCTTCTCCATCAGTGTCCTGTTCATTCTTTCTGCAACTCCATTTTACTGCAGGGTATAAGGAGTTGGCTTATGCCTCTCGATCCCTCGTTCTTTACAGAAATATTCAAAATTTGTCGAACAAAACTCACCATCATTTTTTAGTTCTCACACACTTAATTCTCTTACCAGTCTGATTCTCTACGAGAGCTTTAAATTTCTTGAACCGACTAAAAACTTGTGTCTTGCTTTTAAGGAAATAAATCCACATTCTTCTACTGTAATCATCTATAAAAGATACAAAATATACAAATTTGGAGAGTGAAGGAACTTTAATAGGACCAAACACATCTAAATGAATAAGATCCAAAATACTAGAAGACTTGTGAGAACTGGAGTAAAACTGAACATGATTTTTCTTACCATAAACATAGTGTTCATAGAAGTCAAACTCAAGATTACAATCATTTATCCCCTCAATGAGGTTTTTATTTTTCAGGGTTCTGAGACCCTTCTCACCAATGTGGCCAAATCCCATATACCATAGCATTGTCTTTTCTACACGAAGTTTGCCTTCCAAAGTGTTAGCACCCTTAGGTACACTTGTTGCACTACCATCGGAACCCATTACCACAGACTTCTTCACTACTGTTTTAGATGGTGGAGATGAAATGACTACTGCTCTCTTCCTTGAGATAGAAGAACTATTGCACTGTGAAGTGCAAGCATCTAGCTGAAACAGGGTACCTCTCCTAGTACCTTTTGCAAGCACCATAGCTCCTCTAATCATCTTGCATCCATCTTTAAAAAAAACAACTTGCACACCTGCATCATTCAACATACTTACAGATAATAGGTTTTGTGCCAAACCTAGGATGTGAATTACCCCGTTGATCCCCTTTAATCATCCATTAGGGAATCTGATAGTGACTCTTCCTCGTCCAACTATCTCTAGGTGAGAATCATCACCTAGGTACACCTTTCCACCATCGATCTCCTCATACTTTGAGAACCAACTTCGATGATAGTTCATGTGAAAAGAAGCACTGAGTCAATCATCCACACATCATTAGATGCATGGGTGGCCAAGGCTGTGACAAAAGCATTGTCATCTTCTTGAGATTTTTCAAAATTTGAATCTGGGCTTTTCTTCTTCTTCTTTAGCTCTTTGTAGTCCTTATGGATGTGCCCAGACTTACCACAATTCCAACATGTTTCCTTAGACTTTCCAGGAGTCTTAGATTTCCCATGGGATTTGGATCTACCCTTTTCAGACTTCTTCTCATTTTTCTTTCCTCTACCTTTGGATCTACTGCGAACAGCAAGGGCTTGGACTTGGTTGAATCAGAGGTCTTTCTTTGCATCTCCTCAGATAACAGTGAAGACACCACATCATCCATTTGGAAAGTGGCAATAGTACTCCCAAGGGCCATCACAATATGGTCCCATGAATCTGGCAAGGAACATAGCAGGGTCATACATCGATCCTCCTCCTCCAACTTGACACTGGTTGATGTCAACTGTGAAATTAGCATGTTAAATGTGTTCAGGTGATCTGCAACAGATCCTCCTTCCTCCATTCTAAGAGAATACAACTTCTTTCTTAGGAACAATCTGTTCACCAAGGACTTGGCCTGATACATAGACCCAAGCCATGTCCACAATTTGTTTGTGATATTCTCCTCGAGAACATTCAGGAGGATGGAATCTGCTAGACAGAGTCTAATGAGACACTTAGCTTTTTGATCCTTGAGGTCCCAATCTTCTTGAGGCATGTTTACTGGTTTGATATCATTTGCAACTGCCTCTCATACACCACATTCTACGAGCATGTCTTCCATCTTGAGTTTCCACAACTCAAAGTTTGTGCCACTAAACTTCTCCACCTCCATTCTACTATATGAAGAACTTGTCATCTCTTCCTACAATAAGGTTATGAATACTCTGCAACAATACTCCCACTGAACTGGAGATTAGCTCAAAAAACTTGTACCCTAATAAATAGAACCAAAACTAGCCAGGCTCTGATACCAACTGAAAGGAAACTACGTGTGCGGAAAATAATTCCCTACGCTAAACTCCTGAGGAGAGGATCATGTAAATTCAGATTTAACCCTTATCAATTAAAGAATGATAATACAATTAACTTAGATGTTGCTGCAATAACATGCATACATAGAAACATGAAAATGACACAATGATTTACCCTGGGGAAAACCTTTCGGTAAAAAACCCCAACACTCCAAAACTTGCACAATGTATTAATCAAAACTGTTGTTTACAATACACTTGCAATGCAAGTTCTCTCAAGAGATAATCGACACTTGAAGATAAATCCAACAACATATCAGCATTCCAACAATACACTAACTTCTCACTTAGCGATTTGCAACCCTAAAACGCTTATATCATGCTCTTCCCTTTTTAGGGAAACTTCCAAAGACAATCGTATTAGGGTTTTACCATTCTCCAAAAAAATAGGAACTCCACGCATTGCAGAAGAGTGTACAGTAATCAACATGATCAGTTGCCACATGTCTTGCATTTCTTCACCCATCATCGAATATTTCACAATTAGCTCTTACAAATATTAATGACCATCATAGGAATCCGTCATAACCGTTTCTGTCATGATTACCTTACACATTGTCCAAAGTGCTGACATTTGGAAAATAACCTCTACCATAGAAAGGGATGCCTAGATCCAACTAGACCAAGTATGATCATCCTTGTCATCTTCCAAGTGGAGTGAAAACACATGTTCACTCAACTAAATGACAAAACAGAAATCAAACTTAAATACATTATTTGCAAACAATTAATTATAAAACAAATAATATCAAATGTAAGGAAATATACAAGGTTGAGACACCTTATTCCTAACAAAAACAACAAAACCAATGATAGGAGAAAATTTTTCCTACCCTAACAAACATAAATTAAACATATACAATGGTAAATAAAGAAAAGTTTAAGGAGAAATGGTGTCCCTATATCATCTTTCATGGCACATCATGGGCTATTCTTTCCATCTCCATTAATGGAGTTTCTTCTACATAGGAAATTGGATGTGTTTCTTCCTAACAGCAGGAACGTGGTTTGTTTGTCCTGGATCTTCATCCAATTTTTTCCTAAAACCTATATCTTCAACATTAGAGCTTCTTCATTATGGAAGGGTGGGGGGGGGGGGGGGGGGGGGGGNGGGGACGGGATGTATACTGTCTCACATTTTCTCTCCTATGGGGGGTTACCTTGATTGTATGTATGTGATTGCTTCGATACTTGGGGGTATATTTGGAGTCCTTCATGCTTAGTCACATGAATTTTTTTTATTTCTTTTCTTTTTTTTGGAGAGGGATATCTTCTCGCTTAGTTTGTTTTCTAGTTTGGGTTATTTTTTTCATTAATTTTATGGCTATTGATTTCTATAAAAGTAATTCATCTATGCAATGTCATTCAACCCAATTGTATCTCAATTCATTAAGCAATCAATATGGAATTCTTAGGTTATGCAAATCATCTCGCTTCTTAATCTTCTCTTTGTGATGAGTGGTGTGTTAAGTGATAATGTTTGGCTTGTGGATTGATATCATCATCAACTCCTATATTTACTAGCTAGGATATGTCTTAAATTGTTCTAACTAACCTATTTTTAATCTAGTTGTTCTCTATTATGCTACTTTAAAATAAATTTTGATCTTGTCCATGTTATTCTTTGTAAGAAGTTTTGGGTTTTTTAATTCCAATTTAATTTATTAAAAATAATTAAAAAATAAATCTAGATTTTTAATTTAATTATACTTTTAATTAATGTAAAGCCATTAACATACATTATGATTTGTTTTATTTTTTATTTTTTAAATTCATCTACCTTCTGAGTTTGAGAGGTTGAAACATAAAAACCTTAGCATTTGAAAAAGACAAACCTTCCATAAGTGCCCATGCTTGCTTAATGGTTGACATATAAAAAAATGAATGTAGGACCAAATGTTGGCAATTTCTATACGCATGGGCCTTTTGAAGTTTCAATGTGTTAATAGTCATTGCTAACTTTGTTTCAATTTTAAAATAACTACTATTTACTATTTTTATATGTTCTAAATTGACAGCAAATTGATAAATACTTGAGAAAGGAGGTTCCATAAGCTTTTGCGACTAAAAGAAACCGAATCAGATAAACATAAGCAAATCTTTCTGTAGGACCGCCATTTTTAGGTTCAATGTTCATTGTCTCCTTTCATTTTTTAATACGCTACCTGTACAAATTGTTGAGGGAGTAATACGTTTGAACTGCCTCTTGGTAGGATTCGTTTGGGTTACATTCAAAAGGAGGCCCCGGGTGGAGAGCAATGTTCTTAGTTGAAATGTTCCTAGCACCTGATCTACACACTATCGACGTGGAATGACTCTTTTCGCATGTCACTGACACAAAACTATATTCACAATCATATTCCGTATTCAGACATCTTCGTAATCTGTGATATTTACCTGATATCCAATTTGTCACGTTGCAACTTCAGCGTCATAGTTTCCAATTTTCTGCAACTTCTTCTCAACACTCTATCTTTCTATAACAATGTATCTTCTATCTTCGAATGTATATTCATGGATATTAATTTCACGTGGTGTTTGGTAAATATAATGCTCACATTCCATTTGACTGAACAACTACTACGAAATACTGTCGCAGTTAAGTAGAGCGTAGGTCGAAATAAGAAATGGAATAAATGAATGATTACTTATTGTGCAGGTGTTTGGTACGTTCGTTATCATATCGATGATCATGTAACATAGGGATTGAATATGGTCTTCATGGTGGAGAATGGTAATGGCTATTTGGCAAGCTTGGATGTTAGCTCAAGAAGGCGTAACATCTTCACCGCGATATAAATCATGAATTTTATTTCGGATATATTCATACCCTAGAGAAAGTGTCCCATAACCTACTTCTTTGGCATTTTATATATTCTATTCTATGTAATCTCCAATTTGGATTTTTTCTTGTCCCTTCACTTATTTATTTCCATATATTTCAACAAGGTTTTTCTCATAAAAGAATGTATATAAGGTGTATTTAAATTTAATGATGATTAATATGGAAGTTTTCCATCTTCTTATTTCCACGTTTCTTGATGTATACAAAGAGCATATAAATATATTTAAATATCTTATTTTTTTGATAAATATTTGAAAATATATAATTAAATAATAAAAAATTTAATCAATGTGTATATATTATATTTTTTAAAATAACAATGTTACATATTCAAAAATAAAAAGTAAAAGAATTTATTTTAGTCTTGAAACAAAATAACAAGAATTCTTTCCATCTTTTGGTTCATCTTAAAGTCGAGATCATATAGATTAGAGAGGTGGTTGTTGACTCTCCTACTTATTTCTTCTAAAGTTGAGAGATCTCACTTACAATATATTTAGGGAACAACTAGTAGTAAGTGGGTTTGTGACTAGTTCCTTGTTTAGATACTTACAATGAACCACTTTATTAAGTACTATATGCTTCTCACCAACATTGTTGCTTTATATATTTTCTCTTATGTTTGGTTGAAGATCAATAATAATGGACAGACCTCTATTCATGTACTGAGTCTTATAGAGAGACGGTTGTAGAGGTATGAAAAAATAAGGTAAGGCATGCTACTATAACAAATTTTAAATATTTGAGACATTGGAAACAAAGGAATCGAGGACATGAGAAAATTGGAAGAAAGTTTAATTTGACTTAATAAAGTACAAAAACATTATGGGGTAAGGGAAGGCATGGGTATACAAAATGTGGATGCAAAAGAAAGATAATGAGATAAAAGAAATTCTAGAAAATTCCTAAAGGAAAATGATGAAGAAAATAGGGAAGTAGGGGTTGAGGGAAATGTATTGCTAGTATGGAAAAAAAAATCCCTTCCAAAGGATGAAGAATGGCCTATTATACCCTAATATTTGGAATTTAGTAGATTACATATATTTTGATCTATCATAAATAAAAATTGTATTATATTATTATCAAAGGGTTCTTGTTCGTAACTTTTAGTATTTATTTCCTTTCATGGAGAAAAAAATTATTATGATTATACTAATTTATAATATTTTTTTTTATCGGTAAAAGGCCTAGGCCAAATATTTTATTAATTTCAAAAATTAGTACAAAAATCTCCATTCAATGCGGGCACTGGTAGGAAAGAATGGAGAAGAAAACCTCAAGTCTAGCTCGGGACCTTAGTCCAGATTATGAAAGTATACAAAAGTAGACATGAGGGCATTCCCTCATTTACAAAGAGATGAAGGCATACCTTCATTCACAACATGTCAGATTATTTACAATAAACAATAAACAATAAGTACAAAAATCTTATTCTTGGCAATATAATGCTTGCTCCGTCCTGTAGGCATATGTGTATCCCAAGAGGTAGTATCCCGTAAGATTCAAGATATCTGTATCTTATTTCAGTTTTGGTATTCCTGCAAAATTAGAAAGGAAGACAAAAACAAGAACTGCAATACCCATTCTTTATTCACTAAGTTGGTTAGCCTAAATAGAACAAAAGAGGGTTCAGACGCTAATTAAAAAATTTTTTGTTTCAAAACTTAGGCTTTTATTCTAAAAAGAATTATTTCAATTGGGAGAAGTATTATCTACATATGCAGCATCAGTAAATTAATTACGACTACTAAGGTGTGTGAGGCTATACAGTATTGAAAAAGGAGTGCCTTAATATAGGAATAAATGAACATATATATTTCTCTATCCATAAATGCTTTTCTATATATATAT
>MU227853.1:990912-1002873 GCA_018584345.1 Thuja plicata
CATCACACAATATTCTGTCCACATACTTCCCTATTGAAAAATTCACCCATGCTTGCTCATTAACAAGAACATGCTGACCCTTATTCAACCATGTTACTCGGTATGGATTTGTATGGAGTATTTTTGTAAATCCAAACTTGCTAACTACCTCCTTTGAGATAATGTTATTAGTAGACCCTGATTCTATGATCATCTTGCAAACTTTCCCAAGAATCTTGCACTTTACTCTGAATAGTGCCCTCCTTTGTTTGGCTTCTTCTTTGACCGGCTCTTTAATGAGTATTCTCCTAATCATAAGATTCTCCCCACTTTCTGAATCAAGGTTGATTTCAGGGGATTTACCACTATTATTATCCTCTTGAGTAATGTAATTTACTCTTTTCTCACCATGTGAGATATAATCTTTATCTAGGCATCTATAGGCTAGATGGCCTAGTTGATTGCAATGAAAACACTTCATGTTTGAAAATTGTGAGGCTCTACCTGAACCTCCAAATCTACCTCTTCCACCACCTTTGAATCGTCTTCCTCTACTCATGCTGCCTCTACCATTGGTCTCATTGACTATCTCAGTCAATTTAGCTTCACCTTGGGACCTATAGTCACTGCCTCTGCTTGCAAAGCTGCCTCTTCCTCTATTTTCTTTACCTCTAGCTCTTCCTTTAGAGGTCTGATCATGTTTTATCTTGATCTTTTCTTCTATCTTTAGAGCCAGTTTGTAGCATTTTCTCACACTTGTTAAGGTAGCAAGACTCATCTCCTGTTGTATAGACCACTTGAGTCCATTTTGATGCCTAGCCAATCTAATGCTTTCATCCTCCACTATCTTGGACCTTAAACATAACTTTTGAAACTCCTCTATATATGTATGGACTTCAAGGTCTTTTTGTCTAAGGTTTTGTCTCTTTCTATGCATTTGAACTTCATATTCATCCGAGAGATAAGTTTATTTCAACTTAGCCAACATACCCTTCCATGACACAATAGGACTCTTGCCCTCTTTCTCCCTTTCATTCTGAACATATTTCCACTAGGTAAGTGCTGGTCCTCTCAATCTAGACTTATCCACCTTGAGTTTTTGAGCATCAGTCACCCCATCACAGTCAAAGTGGTTCACAAGACTGTCTATCCAGTCCAAAACTAAATCAACATCCATTTTTCCACTAAACAGTGGCACACCCTCCAAGGCTTTACCACTCAAGGCTTTGAGTGCCTTCAAGAAGGGTTCCTCTGGTAAGACTAGATCAGTGGTAGGTGCTTCTTCATCTAGGTCTCACTCCTTCTCCTTAGCTTCTTTTTCCTCTTTCTGATCTACCTTGTCCTTTACACTATCTGCCTTAGCTTGGACTTCATCCAAGAGTTGCTCCCTTTGATCCAATCTCTCTCTCAGCAACTTGTTATCCACTTCTTGTTCATCCACTTTCTTGGTCAATTCAGCATTGGTCACCATCTTTCTTGATGCACTAGACTCCTCACTTGAGTCTTTGGTCTGCAACATTCACTAGCTACACTATTTCTTCTTCCCAAATCTTGAACTTGTGCTCTGATACCACTCTGATAGGGAGACTCCTTTTTTACCTTCTGAGTTTGCTTGAACTCTTCTTAGGTCTCTCTTAGGACCTCTAGGGCTTCCTCAATCAACCCCTAAACTTGGAAAGATTCAATTCTTTCCCTTTAAACAAGAGCCTTCCTATCTTGTTAGGTTCACCATTCTTTTGTTCTGCAAGAACTTTCCTCCACAATAACACCCATGCCCTAATAGCTGTTTTGGATTTGCAGGAGGGTCGGGGCTTCAATCATCTCCATTCTTGGATTTCAAACAAGGTTTGAAGTTCCCAAGTTGATCCATTTCACCATCAAGTCTTGGATTCCTATCTTTTAGGCTTGTAGCTTTTTTCCTCCAATTAGGCCTCCTAAAAAGTAGGACAACACTTTTTCAGTGCAAAACCTTTAAAGGACCCCCAAATATTTTGTGGTAATCTTAAAGTAAAGAAAAAACCCACAAGGATTTTTTAGGTCTCTTGGTCTGACACTATCTGTACACCCTGTTTCTAGAATGTGGTTTCTTTCTAGGTTTTGGACCAGTTTTAGGTCTTTGGCTTCAAAACTTGGTAAGTTGATGTCTTGGGCACTCCTCCACATTATTGAATACCTACATGACATCTCACATGACATCCATGGCCTTCTTGGCTCATGTCAATAGCCTCCTACAATTTAAAGCTATATGTTACTTTCTTTTCCTAACTGAGCTCTTCAACTAGCTCGCCTAGGGAAAGTTCTTAAAAATACTTGCATGCATCTTTAGAGCTCCTCCTTCCAGATTCTCAAAGCTCCATGGACCTAGTCTCCATCCTCAAGTGGCCATATAGAACCAATGGTGGAAAGTGGAGTTAGGTCCACATCCTTGCTTCTTGACCAAAACTGGACAGCAAATAGTCCAATACAAAAGAATTTACAAAATACAAAACAAAATAACTATTGGAAACACTCCACAGTATATACACAAATGTATCCCACTGATCAAAGTCACAATTTCAATCCAATTTCATCAAATTTCCCTATGTTTTCATTCAAACTCTCTGATGTTCAGTGTGCAGTCCATACATAATAATTGTTCAACAGTCAAATTAGGGTTTTTTACCACCTATATACCCTACCTCAGATGTTTTAACCCCTTAAAATTCATCTACTCTAAACACCAAAATGCTTAAGAAAACTCAAAAGTTGTCAACAACTTTTGAAAAGTTGCTAATGTTGCTATGCAACATTTTTACATCTTTTCCACCATTTCACTTTCCTTGTGTTTTAATACTTATCTAACCTATCTAACCTTAGCTAGACCACCTAGGGTATCCAAGGACCCTAAGAACCTTCATGACATCATCCTAACAATTGATGAAATCATCAAATATAGTTCATTAAATAGAGCCAATTAGAGCTATTTTCACATAACAGAGAGCAAAACTCAAACCTATACTAATCACTCTTGGTCCACATGACCTTATGTATTTAAATTTCCCTACAAGAGGGTATTTCACACAACCACGCACCCAAAATGGCATGAGACCACCAACTTACTGGTTCCTCAAAGGTGCTCCTGCACCAATTGAAATTATAGGAGTAGCAATGCATTCAAAGATTAGATTAATCCAACCTTTGGCAAATCCAAAAGCCTCCATGCATTTACATAGAAACCTCCAATCCACCTTTTCATGAGCCTATTGGATGTCCAACTTAATGAATATACTAGGATTTTTTCTCATTTGGATAGAGTGAATAGCTTCATTAGCTATTATGACTCCATAAAATATTGATTTTCCTGGAACAAAGCCAGTTTGTTCTTCACTAATAATTAGAGGGAGGAGTTTCTGGAGTCTAAGGGAGGGAGTCTTAGTAAGAAGTTTGTATAGTGTATTACATAAAGCTATTGGTCTATAGTCATTTGGAATTTTAGGTTTTTCTTTTTTGGGGATGAGAGCTAAAAAGGTATTATTTACTTCTTTAAGCATTTGTCTCGAGTTTCTTACCCCCTCCAAGGCCTCCGTAATGTCCTTTCCCAAGAAATCCCAACATTTATAAAAAAATATGGCCGAGAATCCATCTGGGCCAGGAGATTTATCTGGGTTCATTTGCCAAAGAGTATTTCTAACTTCCTCCCTTGTAAATTTTTCCGTCATAATTTTTTTATGATGTTTTGTTATAATTTTGGGTATATTTTTTAGGAGTTCTGATTGATTAGAAAGATCTAAACATTCTAGGTTGTTAAGGATTTTATTAAAATTTTGAATTGTTTCACTTGCTATTATCTTCAGGTCTTCAATCTTCTAACCTGATGTATCCAGGATGCTTGATATTCTATTAGCACATCTCCTTTGTTTTGTGCTATTATGAAAAAAATTTGTGTTCCTATCACCAGCATCTAACCAAGACTCTCTTGACTTTTGTTTCCAAAAGATCTCTTCTTTGGCAATAATTTTCTCATATTCAGAGAGGACAACCTTTTCTTTGAGGTAGAGATTCTCATCCATACTAGATTTGATGACCTAAGAATTGATCTCATTAAGCTCTTCTTCAAGTCAAAGTTTTGATTCAAAGATGTTGCCAAATTTATCAGAGTTCCATTCCAGCAGTTTTTTTTTTATGTCTTTCAGTTTATTCACAACTATATAGAGCTTCGATCCTTTCAGAATAGTTTCTAACCACCATTGTTCAATGAGTTTTAAGATATTGGGATCTCTAAGCCATATTTGTTCAAATTTGAAGGGGCATTTCTTAGGTTTAGCATCCGAGAGGATACTTAGCTGAACTGGGAAATGGTGTGAGCCTAAAATTGGCAAGATGTTGGTTGTGAGGGTGATGTTTGAATTAGAGAGACTACCCATAAGGAAGAATCTGTCCAATTTTTCCGTAATATTGCTAAAACCTTTCCTTCTATTATTCCAAGTAAAGGAATTATCTTTAGTTGGAATTTCAAGGAGAGACAGATTCTCTTTCTAGTTGATAAAATCATGGGCCCCTCGAGGAAGAGAGCCAGTGCCACCTCTCTTATATGAGATTTTGGTGATAACATTGAAGTCTCCTCCCAAAAGACAAAGATCATTCAGGAAAAGATTGAGAAAATTTTCAATTTCATTCCATATAGTTAATTTATCTCTATTCTGAGTAGGTCCTTATACATTAATAATATTGAAGGTTAGGTTATGTCTGAAACTCTTAAATTTTGCACACATCCATGAATTTCTATTCTCTATAATGTTAATTGACAAGCTTTGGGGAGCCCAAATGATGGCCAAGCCACCAGAAGCTCCAGTAGCAAGGGAGTCTAGTAAATCTATGAAACCTATCCTATTCATAAAAATCAACATATCTATCTTGTTCATTTTAGTTTCCTGAATTAAAATAATATCAGATTTAGATTTTTTAATACAGCATAGAATAATATGCTGCTTGTTACGGGCATTCATGACCCTAACATTCCATGTTAGGATATTCATGATAGCTTGGGAAGGAACTTCCCCTTCCCTACATTCAGAAGTGATGTTATTTTTTGTTGTCCTATTGCTTCTCCATCCAAAGTTCTAAGTTTAGAGTTTGGTTTTCTTCCCCTTTTTTTGTAATTTTTAGCACAGTCAGGGGAGCTATGGCTAGCTTGGTTGACAGTAATACCAAGTGATTTCGGGATAGAATTTTTGAGTTTATCAAGATTAACTAACCAATCTTCTAAATTATCTTCTTCCGGTTTTGATGAAATTATTCCTTCTATCAGAAACTTTCACTAAAGGTCTAATTCTTCCTTGTCACAAATCTCATCCATAAAACAATCCATAAGTTCATCAGTTAGGGATTCCCCCAAGTATAAGGCTATATTATCCACATCTTCCCAAATTTTGGTTTGATCATTGTCATTAGAGCTCTGGGGAGCATTGTTAGACGAAGGATCTGAGTGGTGCTGCATAGCAGCTACATTTCTAAATGAGCTGGAAGGGCTATTAGGATCAACATGAGCAGGAAAGTCAGTAGGAAGAGCCTGTATAGTTTTGGCTGGGAGTGAAGGGATTTTTTCCATGGTAGGGGGGAAGAAGGGTTGTCTGAGGGGAAAGGAACTAGGGTTTCAGGTGATACGATAGGTTGATCAGATGTAGTAAGTATAATTGCATGTTTGGTGGGTGCAAGAGAGGATTTACCTATGATGGGCTCTAGAGGGGTAGCGATAAAAGTCTTCATGGGAGAAGAGGGAGGCCTGAAGGGAGAGATAACAAAACCTCCTCTATCATCGGCTAAAGAAATATTAAGCTCGTAAGAGTAAATGGGGCTGGGAATACTATCTAGGAGAGATCGAGGAGCAACCACCCTTAACAGCATATCATGTTCCTCTGTATCCAAGTTTGCATAAGAGATAATAGGGTTGATTTTATGTGTTGATTTTTTGCCTCTGATAATGACAGGTTTGAGAATTTTTGTATTTATGTTCATCCTAACAATAATTGATTTTTCAGAGTACATCATATTCGTATCATTAAACCCTACAAATTTTTCATAGAGGTTACCAATCTTTCTCATGAATTCATCATTTAGGAATTCAACTGGCAAAGTTTTCAGCTAGATAACCCTTTCTACTAATAAATTCTCTAATTTAAGCAGATCAAAGAAGGGTACCCAATCAAGAACAATAAAATCTATACTCTTTTAATTAGGGCAGCCCTCTATAAGCAATTTAGATTTTAATTCTTTGCTCCCGCACATAATAAAAATGAAATTTTCTGGGAGAATAATTGTACTTACCTTTTCCTTCAGTGTCTATTCTAACCAAAGTGCAATATTTTTAGAGGAGGAACCTATGCCATTCCATCTACATAAAACACCATAAGAAGCTCAAGTCTCTTGTGTTCTTTCCAATAAGCCGTCGGTGATTTCCATGGAGTAAACATCATTAGTAGAGGAATTGAAGAAATTAGGGTCGTTCCTAGGATGAGGAGGAGTGTAAACAACATCCAAAGGTAGAACCCCCAGCTTGGATTCATGAGAGAGGTGAGAGGATTTATAAATCTATGGAGGGATAAAAGCCTTATTCCTAAGATGAGGAGGAGTATACAGAGTTTGAGGAGGAGAAACAATCTTTGAGGGTTTCTAGGCCAGATTAGGTAGGGAGGAGGGGTAGGGAAGCCATGTATTTGGGGCATTATGCATTTGAGCTAAAGGATTTTGCATTGGAGGGGATAAATTGCAATGTTGGAGATTAAAATTCATAGGATGGAGAAAAGAGAATCTATTGTTGGAGGGAAGGTTGAAGGTTTTTTTCCAAGGATGAGTTTTAGAGGGTATTTTAGAGTGCCTTTGCTCACATTTGGCATTTTTTGATAGGCAAGAATCCAAGGGTCCTCTTGAGCATCATTACAAATGTCCATGGAAGAAACCCTAGGTTGAACATCAGTTGAGGACCTGGCTAGGAAATCATGGATAGTAGAGTGTGACTGAGGTATGTGACTACCAAAAGAGGATACAACTATCAAGATACGAACATTCTATGCATATTTTGTTTTCATAAAGAAGCAAAATTGAGAGTCCAGAGAGTCGATTGTCCATAGGCAAAAAGGCAGATGTGAACGCGGGTGTAGAGCTAGACTATTGACAAAAAAATATTTATAGTTATGATACTTTACTATTTTAAATTACATTATTACTTGAAAATTATGGCTATATATTCTTTCTTCCCTCATAACTATAACCATGCCTTTTATTTCCCCCCACAATCAATTTTTCCTAAGATCAATCTCTTCAACAATCAATCATGTGTTTTTAATAAGACTCTAAATATAATGTTTGGCTTGTTGGTAAAAGGATTTGTCACTGCAAATTCATCTTCAAAACTAACCCTATTTTATCAAACAATGCTGACAATTATGCCAACAATTTATGTAGAAAGTCAATCTTTCTCAAGATTTAAGAGGAGAAGCTCTCTCATATGAATGGGGTATTTATAGTTTCTTTGTAATTTTAACTTGAAGTATATAAAGGAGGAAACTGAAAACTTAAAAAAATGTGAATAACCTAAGTCATATTGGAAAACACATGGACAATACATGAATAACAAGTAAGAATTCATGAATGATAAAAATATTAAGGGTTTTATAAGAAAATAATTTAGATATGCTTTGTTGATAAACAAAGGATAACATATCTCTACATACAAAGAGATATCCTACTTCAACTGATGCAAGAACATCCTAGGATAGTTGGAAATCCTATATCGCAAAAAAGATGTTTTAGTTTGGTTTTGGTTTTCAGGGGCAAGCTTAGTTGGAAAATTGAGTTTCTCGGCCATTTGGTGACAGTTATTGGTTGGATGATGTGTTGCTTTAGCGACAGACTCAATGACTAAGCTTGGTGGTTCTTAGTAATTCTTTTCTCGGTGATGTATGTTCGGTGGTGTTCAAATCGGTTGTGCCTCTCACCGAGTGGCTTGGTTTTGGTGTACTTGATCAAAAATGGGGTTTTTCTATTTTTTTGGGCTAGCTGATTGATGCATTAATTTAGTGTTGTGTTCCTCAAGTTTTGGATCGATTGTTGGAGGTGTGCAGAATTAAATATCATTTGGTTCACTGTCCTATGCAAATTTAATGGTTGTTGGAAGCTGAGTAATGAAGAACATGTTAGAATAACTAAGAGGAGGTGTGAATTAGTGGCCTCAAAAATATTCCAATAAATGAACCCAAAAACTTAGTACCACAATATTAAGCCTCTAGTTATCTTCAGTCCTACAAGATGAATGCCTTGAAATAATCTTAACAAATAACTACTACTCAGAATTCACTGTTAAACCTTATTCTTACTTTTTACCAATTAGTAGTCTTTCATTTACCAAAATATATAAAGGATTGTTAAGTCCTTCTGGATTAAGAGAATTTCTGATCCAATAGTTGAATTGAAACAACAAATGATCTATTCACATATACAACTATAGACTTGCAAATTTTTAGATCTATTGTAAGCTCATAATACCTTTCTGATCAATGTATCTTTTTAGTACCTTTTCTCCACTTCTTTCTACTAAGTGATTCTATGCTTCTCTGTTGCTAGGTGTCCGTAGAATTATAGATCTTTTCTTTATCTTGATTGATCAGGACTATATGAAGTTGTTCTTCATCAGTTTCTCTTCAGCATCCTCTTCTCTATTCACTCCCCTAATTCATAATGAATTAGATTGTCTCTTTATAGACATGATTCAACCATTTCTAAGTTCTTGAATTTATTGTTCTTGGCGTGATCCAAAATTCTATCCAATCTTTCTTTAAAACTTTACTTTAGTTTTATCCCGTAGATTTCTCCTTGACAACTGGAATAAAACTACTTTAAAACTCTTACTTATCTATAGCATTAACTTGTCGATGAAAACAATTTTAACAACTAGTTAATTCCTTCTTTAGCTCTTGCCAGCTAAGTCTTTTTTCATTTTTGAACTTCATTTCTTTTTTGTGTTTAACTCTTTGTTAGCTTCAGTCAACACTTCAGTTCTCCTCGGGTATCTCCATCGGAGTTGTCTTTCTGTTAGGATTGTCTGTCTGTTAGGTTAATCTATGAAGTTTTGTCTGTCAGTAATGCTTATGATTCTTCTCTTCGGTAATGCTTGTTGGGTTTCTTTCTTGGGCATCACTGTGACTTTCCTCTCGGGGTTCTCTATCTGCCGGTGTGCACTGTCCGTCGATGTATGTTGTCACTTTGTGAATACTGAACTTTTATGCATTACTGATAGCATAACCTTTATATTTCTAGTTCTTTGAAGTCTTTGACACATTTTATACAACCAATTAGATTATATCAAGTTGACATCAATGACAATACAATTCATTAACTAATTTAATCTCTTGCATTATCTTTCTGCATTTCGGTGATCATCAACTTAACATCTTCAAACATTCAATCAGTTATGGTTCATCAATCTCTCCCTTTTGCATTGATGGAAACACACTACATTATCACACTATTATTAATAATACAAGATGAAATATAATAGTTTAATTTCATCAAACTACCAAACTTATTGTTCTATAACCAATACAAATGTCTCAGGGCTCTCGGTAAGCTCATATAGCTTAGATTTGTTTCTGGCAGAGTGCTCTCTTCAATATTCAATCCTTTTACTGGATAGATGTATCACCTTTTGATTCTGATATGTTCTCTCAATTTGACTATTCCTCTCCTTTATCATCTCTTTTTCCTTTGACAACAATCTCTTCCTTTGTATGTATTCTCTCCCTCATGATGGATATTTCAATTGCAACTCTCTTCCATCTGGATATTCTCTCCCTTTGAATCTCTATCCCATTTAGATATTCTCTCCCTTTGAATCTCTCTCCCTCTAGCTAGGATGGATATTTCATACATAATATTGCCCTTTTTATTTTATCTCTCCTACTAGTTACATCTCTCTCTTTGACAAAAATTCCAAAAGTCATACTCTTTATTTAATATATTCCTTGAATTTCCCTTCCATCAGCAACATAGCTCTGTATTAGCCAATTGGTACAGGAGCACCTAGGAAATCCTCAAATCCCTAGTGTTTTTTATTGTAACTAACCTTAGCCAAGTCAGTGTGTGTGTTTTCTTAAGGTCTTAGAAGGTCATTTTGTGTGACTACATGAATTAGTGTTAGTGCTAAGTTCACTATTACTCTTTGTTAGTTGCTTTTAGTAGTTTAGTCCTAGTTTGGTCGAAAGTTGGAAAATGAGTTCTAATTGTGTAATAGAACCACATTGGGTGAAAAAAATGCTTCAGGATTCATTAATTGGGTTATTTCATCAAACAAAATGGGTTGGAGACCCTAGTTTGTAGTTTTCATCATAAATGCAAAAGATGCCAAAAGTTGTCATGACAATATTTGCAACTTTTCGCAAATGTTGCATGCAACTTGACAACATTGGATCCCCTCTTTTATTGGAGTGGGAAATGAATTATCATGTCCTAAAATGGTTGAGAAGGTATATTTAGAAACTCTATAGCTTGTTTCCTGAGGTAGAGTGAATGTATGCAACTTTTGGAGAACAAGAAAGCAAGTTTTTCTAAGAAACAATACCCATTGGACTACTTTGCAAGTTTATGGTGTTTTAATGGATTGAAAAATAAGATCCAAATATGGATTAATGTATTAGGGATAGTTATAAGATATTTTCATTTAGAGTGTTAGTAATTTTGAGTTGATTTGTTAACTGTAGGAAAATATATTCAAACTAGGTAGTCTACTGGTGTAAATCAGGGCAATTTTGGTTTTATGGCTTCCCCGTGAAATTCAACAGTGGAAAAAACAAAAGGTTGAATGAATGTCTTAGAGGAGCCTTTGTACAGTGTGTATGTACAAGTAGGAGGTTAGGAGAAATATTTTTCTATTTATAAATTCATGCCCTAGGCGAGTTAGGACAACCCGGCTAGGATAGTGACAAGTAAAAACCTATATGCGGAGACAAGGGTGTCAATGGGAGAACTGAAACAAGTATGGTGTCAGTGTTTTTAGGGTTTCATAGGTCCCTAGTTTTGATATAAAATCCCAAACAATCCATCTGGATTGATTTTTGCATAGAAGTTAGTAGAAGAGCCAAAATAGGCTTAATAGCCCTACATTTCAGGACAGAGGTGTACAGACAGATTGGGAACCCTATACCTTAGAATTATTTTAGGTTTTCCAAAAGGGTGTTTGAATCCTAAATTGGTTATAGGGTTTGTGTGGAATGTTTCATGGAAATTTTTTAAAAACTCACTCGATAGGGCTTACTGGTGTTTTAGGCCTTATAGGACAAATTGGGTATGAATTTGAAACTCGACTAACTTGGGGTTGAAGACTTATGGGATTTGATTTGAGTAGATGCAGGATGAAAATTCTAAGTGTGTACAAGACCCTTGTAGCATGGAATCTATTGGTATGAATATTTTGGCTTTGGGAGTCTTCAAAGCCAATGAAAGCATTTAGACAACTATTAGTCTTTGTTAGTTGCTTTTAGTAGTTTAGTCCTAGTTTGGTCTAAAGTTGGGAAATGAGTTCTAATTGTGTACTAGAGCCAAGTTGGGTAAAAAATATGCTTCATGATTCATTAAATAGGTTATTTCATCAAACAAAATGGGTTGGAGTCCCTAGTTTTTAGTTTTCATAATAAATGCAAAAGATGTCAAAAGTTGTCATGACAACATTTGCAACTTTTTGCAAATGTTGCATGCAACTCAAAAACATTTGATCCCATCTTTTATTGGAGTGGGAAATGAATTATCATGTCATAAAATTGTGGATAAGGTATATTTAGACACTCTATAGCTCGTTTCCTGAGGTAGAGTGAATATATGCAACTTTGGGAGAACAAGAAAGCAAGTTTTTCTAAGAAACAATACCCAGTCGACTACTTTGCAAGTTTATGGTGTTTTAATGGATTGAAAAATAAGATCCAACTATGGATTCATGTAGTAGGGATAGTTATAAGA
>MU227853.1:1034414-1061584 GCA_018584345.1 Thuja plicata
AATGCCAGTTGAATTTCATTGCCAGATCATCTATATTGGCGAAGTTATTAAGGATTTACTGTTGAGATTTTAGGGTGCAAAATCTTTGAGCTCAATTTTCAGGACCTTAGAGGCTCTGGATCGAGGTCGAACCCCCGACTGACTTGCGCTTCGCTAGTTAGGCACTGTAGATCACAATCTCCCCTTTCCAGAAGTGGTTATAATAGCCAATCAGAGCTACGGTTCAAAAGTTATGGCTTCCGAAAGTTGGGCTACCTAATCTCATGTTTTGTAAATATTTAAAGCCGACCTTTTGTAATAAAAGTGAAAAATAATTAAATGCTAAGTGTAGTCAGCCTTAATGGCTAGATTTTTGGAACCTTCTCAGGTGGTGGAAATTGCCTATATAAAGAAGGCCTGTAGTGTTGTCTAGGGAAGTTCTGTGTAGATCTGGGTAATAATTCAAGGCTTTGTCCTACAGAATATTGTAAGGGGAATGCCCATGTGGCTTTGCATATTGTAATTCTGAAAGTTTGTAATTCCACATTTGTAGAGATAATAAGAAGCCCATTTTCTATTCTTGCAAATCGCTATTTCTTCTTTGTTTCTGTTATGTGTTTGTGGCATTAAGGGGAGCACCCTTCATCACTCCCTTAGCAAAGAAATGAAGCCATTAGTGAGCAGTTCTGCTGGAAACCTTCAAAAAACTTAAAAAAGTGAAAATGGGATTATCCCATCTTGCCTGTGCAGGGGCATTTTAGTCTTTATATACTAAAAGGCTCATATTGTGAAATAAGAAGAAGATCCCAGAGGCTCTTGGCGGGCCCTTAGGAGCTAGAGCTTATGATGCATGGTGGGACCCCATATTTTGGGCATGAAATTCAAAAATCCTTAAAACCTTTCAAAACTGATTATCCCACATTGATACTGCAAGAGAATTTCAAAATGTTTTAATACTGAAATGCAAACATACTAATTTGAAGAAAGAGTTGGAGGCTCTCTCCATGTGCCCGTGCCCAGACAACCGATGCCTCAATTTCTATGCCCAAAGATGATGATAAGTAAATTTTGCAGAAGACGACACGTGGCATCCGATCGCATGGTCGCTACAAGATAGCTGCCAAGGGAGAAATCCGCTGCGACTTGGAGACTAACCGCTAGTGGTTAGTCATGAGGTCACCAGATGCCCAAGAAAACCACCATGACCAAGAGATAACCACCAGTCATGTGGTTGTCGAATGCTAAGGATAAACCGCCAGAGGCTAGTCGCATGGTTGCTGAATGTTAGCGGTTAATTCAAAAAGTTTCGGAGACATGGAGACTTTGTAGTCGCGTGGTCATGAGAAGGTGGTAGTTAGAGTGAAAAGTTTTAGAGACAATGAGACTGAGGTTAGTTGCTAGGTCACCGAACATAAAATGTTAAGTCAAATACATTACAAGATTTGGAGCCTAATGCTAGTCTCCAAGTCTCCAAATCAGACCACGGTTAGTGAAAAGTTCAGGAGACTTAGAGACAAAGATGAAAACGTAACCTCGGTTAAGAGGTGAGTTAAATGCCAATTATGAGCAGCCAATTAGAGAATGCCACATGTCAAATTCTGGTGAGTTCTAGGTAGAAATGCAGAAAATTGAAGATTTCAAGATATTGAAATGTGCATAGGATATTTTTTTTAATCTTTTATTGCAAAAACTTATCAAATATGCATTCCTGGAGGTTATTAAAGACAGAGAATCAGATATTTTTCAAATGAAGGATCAGATTCAGAAGATGTCCAATTAAGGAATGAAGATTAGATTTTGAAAGTCAAACATATGCAGAGGATAAAATCAGATTTGCAGAAGAGTGAGACAAAATGCATAATATTTTATTGCAAAGTTTTCAGTAAAAGGTTTTCCCAGAGGTTTTTTGTTTTTAGATTTTGGCATCAGATATTCTCAGAGAGACATCAGATTTTAAAGAGACACTTGCAGAGTAAAGTCATATTTCTTTGTAGAGTCAGATATTAATGGAATACATCTATTTTTGTAAAGAGTTTGAAAGCAAGTTAAGTCATATTTTAAGATCACTGACAGTTTCAAGATAAGATTTTGGAGGCAGTTTAAAAAAAGTTTTGAAGCCACCAATGGAGTTCAGTTTTTTACTGAGAAAAGACAGACAAGTGTGGATCAGATTTGCAGGGGGACAGGTGTGAATTGCTTAGTGTTTTTAGGGTTTCCTATGTCGCTATATCTGTCTTTCTTTTCTCAGTTGTGGGGGTTCTTTTCCTCTGCTCTGTTCTGGGGTTTTCCCTGTAGATGCCTAGAGCAGGTCCTTGTTGGTTTTGTTGAACTTTTGTTTGCAAAATATACTTCTATGTCTTTGATATTCTAAAGGCTTATTATCTGGATGTGTTGAAACATAATCCATTAATAGAATACAGTGTAGTTTTCCCTCTTTCATATTATCTTGTCTCTTTGCATTTTGTTTGTGCTCTAGTGTGTTTCACTTGTAAGGTATTTGAAATACACCTTCTACAAGGTAGTTTGGCTAATTATTTATGAGTTTCTTTCAAGAAGAAGACTAAGTTTCATAGATGATTTTAGAAAGAAAAGCATTATGATAAAGATTTGATGCAGAAGTATGTATATGAGAGGATAGTTTGTAAGGCACTCTATCTCAACTACATATAGTTTGTAAGGAACTCTACAGTATCTCTATTGGTTTATCTCTGCTAATTCATGTTTTCATTGACTCTTTGCCCAAGGGATAGGCACTAGCCTAGGATATAGTTTGCAGTTTGTTCCTCATCCAATATCAAAATCATTTCAATCAAATATACTTCTGTTACTGAGAAAAAATGAGCTGAACTCATAAGGATTTGTATCAGCAGGATACTATTCAGTTTGTTAATCCCTTGAAGAGTGGATCATTAGGTTACCCCTCCTAAAGTAAAAGGAAGAAGGATGAAAGTCCTTGTCTCATTGGTTTATGTTATTAAGACCATAGCCTGGCTTGTAGTACTCTGTTCCAAACTAATTATTGCAATCTCTAAAGTGCTTTACAAGTTATTATAGTGAGGTCTGAAGTAGGTAGCCAGTGAATAAAACTAATCCACCAAATACATAGGCTAAAGAATCAACAATACTTTAATAGGTAATGTCTGCCTGAGTCGGTGGAACTCAAAAATGAAGGAGGTGATAATAGGTATCCCCAGTGTTATCAAATACCTCAGCAATTAGCATTTCTCTTGTCAAAAGGGAGTTTGAATTCAAGTATAATCAATATACTATCATCTTAAAGTTGTGGTGCAAGAAAAAGAGCTAACAAATTGGCGACTCTACTGGGGACCAATAAAAGGATAGCAAGTTTAAGATGTTCAATTTCTTACTTTCCTGAAGCAACCCAGAGTCTAGTCATAGAGTCATTGTTTGCAAAGAAAATATATTCCTCAAATTTTTGAAAAGTGAGTCAAGCCTACTCTGTCTGTCATTGCATAGTATTTGCAAGTCCAAGTTCCTCAAAGTTATATTCATACAATCTCACTACTGGTGAGTGGCGACTCTGAGCTCTGATTTGCACCAGTGTGCATATTTGAAGAAAGACTACAAAAAATAAAAGTGGACTTGTAGTGAGAAGGACAATAGATTTTTGGACTCTTATGATGAGAGGAATCATAAAAAAACTCTATGTTGGAGATGTATAAGTTGTTGATTTGAAGAAGGTCAAAGTTGGGAAGAAGTTCTCAGCTATTCAAATCTTTTCCTCTGTAAAGAGGTGGCAGCTCTACGAAATTTTGAAGGTGATTTGGAGGATACTTCAAATAAATAGTTTGCAGCAACTTCTTCATACTTTAGGTATTTTTATTTTCATTGGATAAGTATTTTGTTCCATGAAAATTAGTTATACATAAGTTTTCCCTATTAAGTGGTCAACACTAAGTTAAGAGGGAAAAACAGGCAGTTTGTAATCTTTTTTACTGCTAAGATGTCACAATCTAGATATTGGAGGGGTAGTAATTTGTTTGGGGAAATTAGTTTTGAGGGTATCCCTAGATATCCAAATCATATTCCATCAAAGGTTAGGGAGTGTTTGCCAAAGTTTACTGGTTTTGGTGAACAATCAGCTCAAGATCATTTAGAAAATTTTGTTGACCTGGTAGACAGCCATAACATCTCACATGAGGATATATTGATGAAACTTTTTATAATATCCTTAGTTGATGTTACAAGAGATTGGATTAGGGATCTACCTCGTGGCTCAATAGAATCCATGGAAGCATTAGACCCTTGTTTTATTAAAAAATTTAGTGATTTTGAGTAGTTTAGTGATGTAGAGCAGTATGAGGATGAAGAGCACATTAATGAACATGACATATCTGAATCGAATGATCCAATATTAGAATATGAGTTTGTCAAAGCAGAGATAGATATGTTGAGACAAAGGCTCCAAGAAAAGGTGGTGCTAGTTTTATAAGGACACATGAGCAAAGAAGAAAATGAGTCATCATATGATTTTTACATAAGATTTTCTGATAAGCTAAAAGGCTATGGTATCATTTTTTGTCCTCAGGATCTTGTATGGGCAGATTTATTTGTTGAGCTTTGTTTTCCCCATACATGCAATTTACTAATTTCTCAGAGGGCAGAGTATATTTAGCAAGTTATAGAATGGATAAAGGGTTTAGAGGATGTTTTCTCTAAAGATATATATGATTTTGAAAACAATGATAATGAATTTGAAATTTATGAGATTATTGAATAATCTAATGATAAATTTGATAGTGAATCTGAATTTAATGATATTGAAAGTGATAAAGACGAATATATGTTTAGTGATGATGAGGCGTCTACTTGCTGTAAGGGTATTGCTGATTATGAAATTGATATAAAGCTTTATGAGCAGCAAGACAATAAAAAAGATATATGCAACCAACAAGAAGACAACTATGATGCAGACATGAGTGTTTGTAGTGAGGACTTTACACAAGATGATATGGTTTCAAGGGTTTCACTACAAGATTCCAATAGAGAAGAAGATTGCAGCATCATGCAAGAAGACAGTAAGAAGATAAATGAAGAAGATGACTGTTGTTCCCTTCATAGTGAACAAATTACAGAGATTTTATCTTTTGAGTATCTTAGATATTCAGGAAATAGAAGCTTTGAACTTTCATGTCCTACACATATTGATTTTGACAAGCAAAGTGAATTAGTGCATTCTGATTTGGACATATGTGATACTATTTCTTCTTGCACTCCTTTTTCATTAGGCTACAACAAATGGCAGTTTGATTTAACAGATGATGAGGTTTTCAGTATGGTTTTAGATTTAGGAGATGTGGAAATTCCAAATATTGAGTTGAGTACTGATTTAGAGAATAGTGTGGATTTTGAATCTTGTCTTGATTCTAAGTCTGCCTTTGAACTAATAAATAGTGGTCAATCAGTGGCTCAAGTTTCAAAGGAAGAAAATAAATGTGCTCGTATTTTCCCTCCACCCACCACTTTGCTTTGAGTTTGTTTTTTGATGATAAGGTGCAGGATGTCTTTCTTGTTAGGAGTAGGATTTATAATATTCAAGGTGCTCCTGTTTTTGATGAAGAGGTCATTGCTCCATGTCCTAAGTTTGATTATATACAAGGTGATGAGTCTTCTCTGATTTTTCATGATATGCAAGTGATGGATGTGAATGAATTTAATGATGTCTGTCCAAGCAATATGACAGAGGTTGAGTATCCCTCCTTTCAGTTGAATGGTGGGTTTTTAAGTTGTGGTTTACAAATCAAAGATGATAAATGTTACAGATATCAAAGTATGTTCTTATCTAATGAATGTGACATGTATATGCCACAAAATTTTTATTATGACAATCTGCCTAATATTTATAGAAGCTCATATGAAGAATTTGAAATTTTTTTGTCATATAATGAGTTGCTACATGATGACAGTGGATTGGATCAAATAGATAAGAGTGGTATTGTTATCATATTTTTGAAACATGGGGCATAGAGCTTTGTGTTTGATAGAGGTAAGAGTTGATCTCAGTTTTGGGGCTTCGAGCCTCTTGTAGATAATATACATGTTGTATAGTTGCTTTCCCTTTTAGTTGTGTGTTTTCTTTCAGTAAGAGGTTTCCTCATTTTTTGAAAAGTTTTGAGAGGTGAAGGTGAAAAGAAGAAGAGAAAAGGAGAAAATCTAATTTTCAATTTTGGGGTGGTCCGCTACTCCAGAGATGTGTGGTTCTTGGTATAAACTTGCATTTAACCATCCTCAGTCAGAGCCACTATTGGTACTCTCAGATTTGGCACAAATTTTTGGTGACCATGTTAAAATTTTCAATAAGGAAAGGTGAGTACCCCTGAAAAATTTGTGTGAAAAGGCTGAGTTAGAGTGCTTGAAAAGGATACCCTGGTGATTTTCATTAGATATTACTTGAGAAGAGGGTTTAGTACCTTTCATTTCACATATTCTCTGGGTTCCAACTCCTGAATTTCAGTTCTGACATGTTTAGGGAGTAGTCATTTTGAGGTGGTCACATAAATCTGCATTTTTGCTATGGTGTCATTTTGTTGTCCTAAGCCCAGTTTGTTTTTGAATATCTTACACCCAGTTAAGTTTCATAAGCCATCACTTTGGGAATGTGTTACATGTATGTCAGAGAGCTTATGTTTCAGAACCCAGGCCTTTTCATATCAGTTTGATAAGTTTCCATATTCCCCAAAGTTGGTTGCTCAGAACTGTTTGCATCTTTGTTCTACTCAGAAATCTAAAATAGCCCAGTTTAACTTGTTATAACTTTTGACCAGTTGATTCAATTGAAAAATTTCCTTTTGCACTATGTTCCAGTGGTCAAATAATTCATATATTTCAGTTTGGATAATTGAGTTTTCCCCTATACTAAAAACATAAGAGTGTACCAATTTGAATATTTACATATTCCTACCAATCCAGTTATTCATTTTTCTAGAGCCTTTCCATTTCTGATTTATTAAAGTTTCACTGAAAATGCTGAATTTAGAATTAAATGACATACTTTTTAGTTTACCTATTTGCACCCAGTTCAGGATCAGGTGTAATTGGAAGTTATTCTATATTATAGACCTAGAAATGAACTCCTTTGAAGATTTCAAGATTTTGATCAATCCAGTTGATCACTTTTCTAGGTTGAATCCAAATCAGTTTCCTGCATATTCACCGAGTTTAAAACTAGAAAAGTGTTAAGGTGCTAACATTTGCAGATTGGTATCAGTTGAATAATGTGTTTTCAGAGGAAGACAATTGAGTTTTTGCATTGTACATATGACATTGAATCCATGTTCAAAGGTCGAGATTATGAGGATCTTGTTTGATAATTCTATGAGTTCAGTATCAAAGGTGTTTTATGCAGTTTTCAGGGCAAAACAAAATTCAAGTTTTCTAAATGGTCATTTTAAGGAAGTGATAACTTTTTTTCTGAGTGTTATTTTCAAGAACCGATCATGGCATCATGCTTATGGAATATGAGTGTACTATCTAACTTGATGGTGAAGTTTCAAAATCTGATTTAGTAATTTTGCAATGACCGGTCTGAATGAGATTTATGGTGTTTCAACATTGTCACCCACACAATATTCTGGAAATGCTCAGTTTGAACAGTTACAGCTTGTACCTAAAGATGAATGTGGTGAATCCCTCTTGCATGCATATTCAGTATGGATAATTGAACTACTTTTCCAAGTAATAAATCTTCCAGAGCCAATCCTGTATTATTCCAATTGGCACTTCTGGTAGGGTTTGCACAAGTTGGAAGTCTTCTAATTGCAGAATATCATGAAATCACCTACTTTGCATATTATTATCTTGAAGCCCGATTCTTTACAAGTTAGTCTTGTAGATGACAATTGCTCAGATATTGGAAAGAAATGTGTGCTTCAGTTCCCATACTTGCAGGAGGTCTTTCAATCAGTTTTTAAAGCTTATTCCAAGAGGCTTCTTGTCATTTCTAAAGGCAGTATATTTTAATAATTGTGATTTCAATTATCAGAGGGTATCCAAATTGCACCAAGGGTTATGTTTGGTTTTCTCAAACCACAAAAGGACCCAAATTTTTTTATTTAATTTCAATACCTATTTTTTAGGTTTTTAAAGTATATCATTACTGATTAATGATTTAAATCATGGCACTTATGGATACATGCAAGTGACTGTTGATTATGCTGTGATAAGTTTTGATGGAAATTTTTGTGTGATTTCAAAAATAATGCAAATACTAATGCTCAATGGTTTCTGCTCAAAAAGAAGTATAGACTTTTGAAGGCAATGTTAGAAGCTCACGCCAAGTAAACAAAGATAGAGAATTTCCAGAGGCTGCACTAGATATTGTGGAGGAATATAAAATGTTTTTGCAAATGTGTTTGGAATATTGCACAGTTTAAATGGGACCTACGCAGCATATTGGGGAGGTTACAGTGGAGTATCAAAACTAGAACAAATCAGCATGAATGCCTGCACAGAAGAGAGGATGAATTATTTGGTGCAAATTGTAGTTTTTTATTACCTGGAGCCAGCGCATTATGCCAAGTTGACTATGCATTTATTTAAAGGAAGTTTAGTGTTTCAATACATTATAAATTGCTTGGAAAATGCAAGACAGAAGGTGTTTCAATGTTAAAAAGGAAGATGTTTTAAAATGTTAAAATGATTATACATGAACTTGTGCAACATTTTGTAGGACACAAGGGAGTTAGTAGCCTGTGCATTACAAGGAGGAACCATGCGCAATGTACCTAGGAGAAGGGGCTATGCATTCAAAAATAATCAATATATTTGCTAGAGACTCCCTGCGCAGCATAAGCAAATACATTACCAAGCCAAATATAATGTTTGCGCTGATTTTTGAAAGGGCAAAGGAAGTGTTTTTAAAAAAAGTAATTCATCATCATAAAAGGCCGCGCTGGAAGTTAATCCTAGAAAATAAAACAAAGAAATACTAAGAGATCTGTATTGTTTTAATAGAGGGAGAATGGCATATGCCTTATGCAAATAAACAAATCATAGAAGGCTGCGCTGAATCGGGGGAAAAGCATGAAACATTTTGAAATCAGAAAGTCAATTTGATGATTAAAATAGCATAGACCCCTGTCCAAACAAAGATGAAAAATAAATCTTTGACAAGGCATTTTGAACATGTGGGGGAGTATTACAGGAATCTGTGCAACATTTGAGAAGAGGAAAATCATGCCAAAAACCATGATTGGGAAATTTTTTTTTCAAGTTTTATGTTATAATTTAAAGAAGTAAATCCATAAAGAGGGGCGTCCAGACCTCTAGAACACATTAATGGTCTCCCTTAGCAAAGAAACAAAGCCATTAGTGAGCAGTTCTGCTGGAAACCTTCAAAAAACTTAAAAAAGTGAAAATGGGATTATCCCATATTGCCTGTGTGGGGGCTTTTTTAGTCTTTATATACTAAAAGGCTCATATTGTGAAATAAGAAGAGCCTAGAGGCTCTTGGTAGGCCCTTAGGAGCTAGAGCTTGTGATGCATGGTGGGACCCCATATTTTGGGCATGAAATTTGAAAATCTTTAAAAACTTTCAAAACAAACTATCCCACATTGATACTACAAGATAATTTTGAAATGTTTTAATACCAAAATGAAAACATACTAATTTGAAGAAAGAGCTGGAGGCTCTCTCTATGTGCCCATGCCCAAACAATTGATGCCTTGATTTCAATGCCTGAAGATGATGGTAATTAAATTTTGCAGAAGAGGACGCGTGGCATCCGGTCATGTGGTCGCTAGAAGATAGCTGCTAATGGAGAAAGCCACTGCAACTTGGAGACTAACTGCTAGTGGTTAGTCACAACGTCGCCAGATGCCCAAGAAAATTGCCACAATCAAGCGATAACCACTAGTCACATGGTCGCTGGATGCTGAGGATAAACAGGTAGAGGCTAGTAGCATGGTTGCTGAATGCTAGTAGTTAAGTCAAAAAGTTTCAGAGACATGGAGACTTTGTAGTCGTGTGGTCGTGAGAAGGTGGCAGTTAGAGTGAAAAGTTTCAGAGACAATGAGGTTGAGGTTAGTTGCCAAGTCGCTGGACATAAAATGTTAAGTCAAATACATTACGAAACTTGGAGACTAATGCTAGTCTCCAAGTCTCCAAATCAGACCATAGTTAGTGAAAAGTTCAGGAGACTTGGAGATAAAGATGAAAAAGTAACCTGGGTTAAGAGGTGATTTAAATACCAGTTATGAGAAGCCAATCAGAGCATGCCACATGTCAAATTCTGGTGAGTTATGGGCAGAAATGTAGAAAATTGAAGATTTCAAGATATTGAAATGTGCATAGGATATTTTTTTTTAATCTTTTATTGCAAAAACTTATCAAATATGCATTCCCGGAGGTTATTGAAGACAGAGAATCAGATATTTTTCAAATGAAGGATCAGATTTAGAGGATGTCCTCTTAAGGAATGAAGATTAGATTTTGAAAGTCAGACATATGCAGAGGATAAAATCATATTTGTAGAAGAGTGAGACAAAATGCATAATATTTTATTGCAAATTTTTCAGTAAAAGGTTTTCCCAGAGGTTTTGTTTTCTTAGATTTTGGCATCAGATATTCTAAGAGAGACATTAGATTTTAAAGAGGCACTTGTAGAGTAAAGTCAGATTTCTTCGTGGAGTCAGATATTAATGGAATAAGTCTAATTTTGTAAAGACTTTGAAAGAAATTTAAGTCATATTTTAAGATCATCGACAGTTTCAAGATCAGATTTTGGAGGTAGTTGAAAACAAGTTTTGAAGCCACCAATGGAGTTCAGTTTTTTACTGAGAAAAGACAGACAAGTGTGCATCATATTTGCAGGGGGACAGGTGTGAATTGCTCAGTGTTTTTACGGTTTCCTATGTCCCTATATCTTTCTTTCTTTTCTCAGTTGTAGGGGTTTTTTTCCTCTGCTCTGTTCTAGGGTTTTCCCTGTAGATGCCCAGAGCAGGTCCCTGTTGGTTTTGTTGAAATTTTATTTGCAAAATATACTTCTATGTCTCTAATATTCTAAAGGCCTATTATCTGGATGTGTTGAAATAGAATCAATTAATAGAATATAGTGTAGCTTTCCCTCTTTCATATTATCTTGTCTCTTTGCATTTTGTTTGTGCTCTAGTGTGTTTCACTTGTAAGGCATTTGAAATACACCTGCTAAAAGGTAGTTTGTCTAATTATTTATGAGTTCCTTTCAAGGAGAGGACTAAGTTTCATAGATGATTTCAGAGAGCAAAGCATTATGATAAAGATTTGATGCAAAAGTATGTATATGAGAGGATAGTTTGTAAGGCTTTCTATCTCAGCTGCATGTAGTTTGTAAGGCACTCTATAGTATCTCTATTGGTTTATCTCTACTAATTCATGTTTTCATTGACTCTTTGCCTAAGGGATAGGCACTGGCCTAGGATATAGTTTGCAGTTTGTTCCTCATCCAATATCAAAATCATTTCAATCAAATATACTTCTGATACTGAGAACAAATGAGCTAAACTCATAAGGATTTGTATTAGTAGGATACTATTTAGTTTGTTAATCCCTTGAAGAGTGGATCATTAGGTTACCCCTCCTAAAGTAAAAGGAAGAAGGATGAAAGTCCTTGTCTCATTGATTTATGTTATTAAGACCATAGCCTGGATTGTAGTACTCTGTTCCAAAATAATTATTGCAATCTCCAAGGTGCTTTACAAGTTATTATAGTGAGGTCTAAATTAGGTAGCCAATGAATAAAATTGATCCACCAAATACATAGGCTGAAGAATCAGCAATACTTTAATAGGTAATGCCTGCCCGAGTCTGTGGAACTCAAAAAGGAAGGAGGTGATAATAGGTATCCCCAGTGTTGTCAAATACCTCATAAATTATCCTTTCTCTTTTCAAAAGGGAGTTTTAATTCAATTATAATTAGTATATTTTCATCTTAAAGTTTTGGTGCAAGAAAAAGAGCTAACATTGTCATGACAACATTTGCAACTTTTTGTAAATGTTGCATGCAAATCAACAACATTGAATCTCCTCTTTTCTAGGAGTGGGAAATGAATGATCATGGCCTAATATTTTTGAGAAGGTATCTCTAGACACTCTATGGCTTGTTTCCTGAGGTAGAGTGAATGTATGGAGCTTTTGGAGAGAAAGAAGGCAAGTTTTTCTAAGAAACAGTACACAATCGAATACTTTGAAAGTTTATGGTGTTTTAATGGATTGAAACATAAGATCCAACTATGGATTCATGTAGTAGGGATAGTTATAAGATCTTTTCATTTGGAGTGTTAGTATTTTTGAGTTGATTTGTTAAGTATGGGAAAATATCTTCAAACTAGGTAGTCTGCTGGTGTAAATTAGGGCAATTTTAGTTTTATGCCTCCCCGGTGAAATTCAACCATGGAAAAAATAAAAGGTTTAATGAATGTATTAAAGGAGCCTTTGTAAAATGTGTATATATAAGTAGGAAGTCAAGAGAAACATTTTTCTATTTATAAAGTCATGTCCTTAGTGAGTTAAGACAGCCCGGCTAGGAGAGTGACGGGCAAAAACCTATATGCAGAGACAAGGGTGTGAATGGGAGAACTGAACCAAGTGTGGTGTTAGTTTTTTTAGGGTCTCATAGGTCCCTATTGTTGAGATTAGAGCCCATCCAATACATCTAGATTTATTTTTGCATAGAAGTTAGTAAATAGCTAGTGAAGAGCCAAAATAGGCCTAATAGCCCTACATTTTAGGACAAAGGTGTACAGATAGATTGGGAACCCTAGACCTTAGAAATGTTTTAGGTTTTAAAAAAGGGTTTCTAAATCCTAAATTTGTTTTAGGGGTTGTGTTTTACAAAAGGGTTTCTAAATCCTAAATTGGTTTTAGGGTTTGTGTGGAAATTTTCAGAGAAATGTTTGAAAAACTCACTAGATAGGGCTAATTGGTGATTTAGGCCTAATAGGACAAATTGAGTATGAATTTGAAACTTGACTAACTTGGTGTTGAAGTCTTATGGGATTTGATTTGAGTAGATGAAGAATGTACATTCTAAGTGTGTGCAAGACCCTTGTAGCATGGAAGTTTTTGGTATGAAGAGTTTGGCTTTGGGATTCTTCAAAGCCAATGAAAGCATTGAGACAAAACTGAGATAGTTGTCCCTCAAGGTGAACCACAATTGTTATGACTCTTAGAGAAGATATAAGAGAAGTCTTGGACTCAGTGTCTATTGAATAGGGTGGTCCTATAGTGAAGATTAGGATCCTAAGTGGACTAGGACAAGCAAGGTCATGTCTAGTGAATTGTGAAGCACACCTTGGGGTTACTTCTATCACCAATAATTACTTCTGGTTTTTGGTGCAGATTAGTAGCTTGTTGTGTAAAGATGTATCTTTGTAGTCCATTTTTTTTTCTTTCATCAACATGAATTATCTTCTATTTATGTATAGGCTGATGCAATCTCCTAGTCATCTTACTGATCGATAGACAAGGGTCGAACCCCTAGTCTTTTTTTCAGGTACTCAAATGTATCTTTCGGCAATGGCTTGGTGAATATGTCAGCTAATTATTCCTTGGATTGAACATATTTTAGTATCACTTCTTTTGCTTTCACTTGTTCTCTTAAGTAATGATACTTGATAGAAATATGCTTAGTCTTAGCATGCATGACTAGATTCTTTGATATGTTAATTGCACTGGTATTATCACAATAGATAATCACTGGTTCAATGATTTTCATATTCATACCTTCTAGAAATTGTTTGATCCATGAAACATTTGAGTAGTTTGTAGTAGCAGCCACATATACTGCTTCTGCAGTAGATTGTGAGATGCGTCCTTGCTTCTTGCTTATCCATGTGACAAGTCTATCACCCATGAAGAATGCTCCTCTAATTGTGCTCTTCCTGTCATCTATATTTCAAGCCCAATCAACATCTGTATAGACTTGAAACTAAAATTTTCCCTTTTTGTTATACCATAAGCCATAGTCCTCGATATTCTTTAGATATATCAGAATTCTCTTGACAATAGTTAGGTGTTATTCTTTGGGATTAGCAGAGAATCTTGCAACTATTCCAACTACATGCGCAATATTTGGTCTGGCATGAACAACATACATTAGTTTTCCAATCATTGATCTATACAAGGTCTAATTTACCTCATTTGATTTGTCTTTTTTTGTCAGCTTACATCCTATTTCCATAGGTGTTCCAACTGGTTTAGAATCTTCCATCTTGAATATCTTCAACGCTTCCTTGATGTATTCGACTGAGTGATATATACACCTGCATCTTGTTGAAGAATCTGTAGACCAAGAAATAATTTGATCTCCCAAAACATATACATTTCAAACTCTTTTCTCATTTCATTTGCAAAGGATTTACATAACATATCATCAATATCTTCTTTTAAGTACAAATTGTTATTTTCACTAGTTCTTACAAACCCAATGCTTATGAGATAGGAGTGAAGTCTTTCATACTAGTCTCTAGGTGCTTGTTTCAATCCATACAGGGATTTATGTAATCTACATACCATTTTTCTTTTGTTTGGATCAACGAACCCTTCTGGTTGTTCAATGTATACCTCTTCTTCTAGTATTCCATTTAGGAATACAGATTTGACATCCATCTGGTATACCTTGAATCCTTTGAATGCAGCATAAGAAAGTAGTATTATAACTCCTTCTAGTTTAGCAACAGGTGCAAAGGTTTCTCCATAATCAATACCTTCTTCTTGTGCATACCCCTTGCATACTAACCTTGCTTTATTTATAGTGACTTCTCCATTCTCATTTAGCTTTAACTGAATATCCATTTGGTATCGATGACATTCTTTTCATCTAGTCTCGGTACTAGTGTCCATGTCTTGTTCTTCTCAATCCATTCTATCTCTTCATTCATAGAACTGACCCATTGTTCATTTTCAAGTGTAGTATTAACATATTTAGGCTCAAAATCACAAATTAAACATCTAGTGTTCAGTGACTTACTTCTTGTTCTCATTCCAGCCTTCTTGTCTCCTCTGGTCTGGTTCTGTGGGTGGTGTCTTCTGACATAATTGGAAAGTTTCAGTTCAACTCTGTGTTCATCATTTTGATCATCATCTTGACCCTCATTCTGATCTCCATTGCTCGGAACATCATTTTGAGTAAATTTTCCCATTTTTTGGTAATTGCATACTGATGCTCGGGTGTAATGTTCTATTTCTCAGGAGTGATACATTGTTCCTTGGGTAGAATGTAAGGTTCTTCCTTATAAACAAACCTTTTGTATTCTTCTAGTTCTTTTTTTCTTTTCTCATCATTTTTCTCTTCATATTCATCTATTCTGACATTTGCACTACCAATGATTTTGTTAGAGGACTTGTTAAGACATTTATAAGCCTTTCTTTTCATGGACTACCCTAGAAAGATACCTTCTTCACTTTTGGATTCAAGTTTTCCATTTCTATCATCTTTCAAAATATAACATTGACTACCAAGAGTTGTGAAGTAACTTACATTGGGTGTGTAACCATACCATAGCTCATAGGGTGTCTTTTTGGTGTCTTTCTTCAATTGTATTCTATTCAGTGTGTAGACATCAATACTTACAACTTCCCTCCATAATGTTTCAGTGATGCTTTTCCGAATCATCAGTGTTCTTTCAAAATCAACTATGGATCTGTTTCTCCTTTCAGCAATCCCATTTTTCTGTGGTGGTCTTCGTGCAGAAACCTGTCTTCTAATTCCATGCTCATTGCAATTGTTAGTGAATTCATCTGAATAAATTCCCCTCCTCTATCTGATCTTAAGAATTTTAGTTCCTTACCACTTTGTTTTTCTACCATAGCTTTATACCATTTAAACATCTTGAATGCTTTTGATTTCTCTTTTAAGAACATAACTGTCATCATTCTAGAATAATCATCTACAAAGAGAATGAAATATCTATCTCCATAGTAACTCTTTGTCCTCATGGGTCCACATAAATTAGTATGGACTAATTCTAGAATTGCATTATATGTATGGGATTTTCTCTTGAAACTAGACTTTGTCATTTTACCTTTTTGACAATTCTTACACATGATATGGTTGGGCTTTTACATGCTCACTAAGCCTCTTACTCTCCTTTTATTGACTATATTTATCATGTTGTCAAAATTCACATGACATAGTCTCTTATGCCACAACCATATGTCTTCATTTCTAGCCATTAAACAAGTGTTATTAATATCATCAAGATAGAATAGGTTACCTTTTGTTTGTTCACCACTTCTGATCAACCTTCTTGATTCATTGAAGATATTTGCCTTCTTATTATGAAATGCTACTCAGTGACCTGTGTTATTCAATTGTAAAAAAAATTCAAATTTGATCAGGTTATTCAACATTATTTTTCCTTTACCTTCAACTGGACAAGGTGTGTCAATACCCATTCTTACTGATCCACCATTATACTACTCAAAAGTTTCAAACTTTTTTTTATCACCGATCATGTGGTGAGTGTAGCCACTATCTATAATCAAGAAATAATTCTTTCTAACCTTAGATATGAGTGTAGTCTCTACATACCTTTCTTCTTTGTCTGAATGATCCTTCAAGGCTACAAATACCATCTCAATGTCTTCATCAGATTCGGTGTCAGTATCTCTAGCTCTTTTTTCATCTAGGTAGCAAGATTTCTTTCCTTTGTCCTTGTAGTCTAGGGTATCTCTTATGTTAGATTTTTGGTTGCTTTGGTAATCTATGTCATCGCCTCTATAAAAATTCTTTTCATATATTTTGTCATTACTTTTGTCATCTTTTCTTCTGTTAGGACATCTTGTAGCAAAGTGTCCAATCTCTTTACAATTAAAACATACAAGTGGTAATTTACCTTTGTATCTAGCTTTGCCTCTCTAAAATCTTCTTCCCATCAATGATACAATCTCATCAAGTCCTTGGTCATCACTATCACTTTCACTATCATTCCTCATAGTGTGTTTATGACTTGATTTACTTATTTTCAAAGAAGATTTAAATGCAGACTCTATAGATGGTAAGACACTGTTATAAAATTTATTCATCTCAATAAAATAAGTCTACCAATCATACTATCTAGAGTAACATTATTGTTTGCAACTGCTCTTATTTCTTGTATAGAAGATACTCTAATAGCATATACATGAAGTAAGGTTCTTATGATTTTAATTTCCACTGTCTCTTTTTCAAGTACACCTCTAACTCCTTGGATGGCATTTACTATCTCTTTTATTTTACAGCTATACTCAATGATATTTTCTCCTTCTTTCACCCTTAGGTCATCAAACCTCCCTCTTAGGGTTTCTACCTTAGCTCTTAGTACATTAGCATCTCCTCCATTGACCAGCTTCAATTTATCCCACATTTACTTTGCAGAGGTAGCTTTTGACATCTTCAAACTCAGCATCCGAGAGTGAGATGCAAGCTCTATCATCATGCAATTATGCTCATGATTTTATCTCAATTGCTCAAGTGTGTGAGGTCTTGTAGGAAACACATATTCAGTATCTAGGTGTTGAGTAACATAATTACCAATACAAAATAGGTGGATTCTTATTCTTCTTTGCCATGATGCAAATTTATCCTTGTTCAACTTGGGCACATCTCATTTGTTCATCTTGTGATATTTTTCTTGAGTTGTTAAACTCCCTTTCTAAGCACACAAGCTTTGATACCAATTGTTAGAAAAACTTATAGGGGGTGAATAGGTGGCCTCAAAAATATTCCAATAAATCAACCCAAAAACTTAGTACCACAATATTAAGCCTCTAGTTATCTTCAGCCCTACAAGATGAATGCCTTGAAATAATCTTAACAAATAACTACTGCTCAAAATTCACTATTAAACCTTATTCTTAATGTTTATCGATTAGCAGTCTTTCATTTAAAAAAATATAGTAAATTTCTTAGTTTATACCGATCAATCCAAATTTAGTTATGTGTAATGAAAAACACTAAAGTAATGAGTCATAAACACATTTGACACATGGATTTTTAATGTGGAAACCCTTTTATGGGAAAAACCACTTGGGACTGGTAACCCAAAATTTTCACTCTTTTGAAGTGAGCTCGATGAAGAGCCAACCCTGCTCAAGGTTACAAACACATTGTTAGGTGTAACCTTGTTAGAGGATTTAAATAGAATAGTTTGTCACTTGATGTCTAGCATCTCTATGCTACCTTTTATGACCAAACCAAGTGTAGTTTGTCAATTGGTATTTGGCATCTCTATGCTATCTTCATGACCAAAATTTTTGATACTCCTTATGATGTATCTCAATATATAAAGGATTGTTAAGTCTTTCTCAGTTAAGAGACTTTCTTATCCAATGGTTAAATTGAAACAGTAAATGATCTGTTCACATATACAACTATAACTTGCAGATTTTTAGATCTATTGTAAGCTCATATGACCTTTCTGATCAATGTATCTTTTTAGTACCTTTGCTCCACTTCTTTCTACTTGGTGATGTTGTGCTTATCTTTTGCTTGGTATCCGCAGAATTATAGCTCTATTGTTTAGCTTGATTGGTCAGGACTATATGAAGTTGTTCTTCATCAGTTTCTCTTTAGTATCCTCTTCTTTATTCACTCCCCTAACTTATAATAAATTAGATTATCTCTTTATAGACATGATTCAATCATTTCTAAGTTCTTGACTTTCTTGTTCTTGGCGTGATCTGCAATTCTAGCCAATCTTGCTTTAAAAATTTACTTCAATTTTATCCCATAAATTTCTCCTTGACAACTGTAATAAAAATACTTTAAAACTCTTACTTATCTCTAGCTTTAACTTGTTGATGAAAAAAATGTTAACAACCACTTAACTCCTTTAGCTATTGCCAGCTAAGTTTTTTTTTGTTTCTAAACTTCAGTTCTTTTCGGGGTTTAACTCTTTGTTAGCTTTGTTCAACACTTCAATTTTTGTCGAGTATCTCCGTCGGGGTTGTCTATCCATCAGGTAACACTCTAAGGTTCTGTCCATCAGTAATTCTTGTGATTTTGCTCATGGGTAATGCTTGTGATTTTCTCATTGGTAATGCTTGTCAGGTTTCTTTCTCTAGAATCACTATGACTTTCCTTTTGGGGTTCTCTATCTGTTTGTGTCCACTGTTCGTCGGTGTCTATTTTCACTTTGTGAATACTGAACTTTTATGCATTACTGATAGAATAACCTTTATCTTTCTTGTTTTTTTAGGTCTTTGACACTTTTTATATAACCAATCAAATTATATCAAGTTGACATCAATGAAAATATAATTCATTAACTAATTTAATGTCTTGTATTATCTTTCTGCATTTCAGTGATCATCAACTTAACATCTTCAAACATTCAATCAGTTATGGCTCATCAGAACATGTTGGGCATTGTGTTCCTGATGCCAACTTGTGTTTGGTTGATTTATTTTAATTGTAAAGCTGACTTGTGTTTGTGTTTTATAAAATGAGGGTTTGGGTATAGTAGAAAAAGGGAAGAAAGTGGTGAAAGAGTTGTTGTAAAGGTTTGCAGATCTGAACTAGGTGAATGATACCTTGGAGGGCTAGTAGATTGTTGGCTTAGGAAATATGATGATTTCTTAGTGGCTTGCAAGCACAATTTTAGATCTATCTTGAGTTCTCCTTCTGTATTGTTTTCTGTTATAGGTCTGGGCTACTAGTTAAGGGGGTGATATGACGATTGCACAAGATCTCTGTGATAGATCTTAGGGTTTTTCTGATGTATGTGGCCATAACCGAGAAGACCTTACAACTTGCATGTTGCATGTAATTGAATGTCTTGTAATTAATGATTTTATATTCTTTATATCTAGTTGTTTTATGGTTTCCATGTAACCTATAAGCCATTTATATAAGACAAAAGTTATAAAGAAAAAATGGATCAACTTAATATGGAGATCCTAAAATCTTTAATTTTGTTACAACTAAAATTAGAATATCTCTTAGGGACTCAAATAACAAAAATGTCTTCTCAGAACAATAGATGTAATCCTACTTTAGATGCAGATTTAATGCAGAATATTTCATACAAGTAATATACTTCCTAAATCAATGTTACAGTAATGTATTTACTGTAGGAATATCTCTAAACAGAAACTAAACATAACACTTCTTCCCTTTCAAACATACTAATAAGATTTTTTTCTACAAGTTTATAACGTATTTTTTTTTAGAATGTTCATTTATACAAGACTCAACCCTATGGCTTGAGGTGATACTTAATCTTAAAAGATAAAATTCATAAATAACTTAAATCTTCATCCCCAAGCTTACCACATAAATCCTTCCAAGTAGAAGGATGACTTATAAATCAGAAATCAACAACATCATAGAATAAACCATGGGAGCTCACCTACTATCCTAGGTCTCTTATGAGACCACCCCCGAGCTAAGGGAAACAAGAAGAAGCTGGGTAATGCACAATCAGACCACCACACAAATAACCAACTCAAAAGAACAACACATAACTCCCTCCCAAGCATATGCACAATTTGGGTTGTAATGGACTCAAAAATGGGGTGAAGGTGGAATAACCATGTAGGAGAAATCCAAAAGAAAGAATTATTCAATATGCACAAAATTTACATGCATTCCCAACGCTATCCCTACAAGAAAAGAGCTTCATAAACACTACCATAAAACCCTTATCACCCCCATGAGTAAACATAAGAAAATTTGGGCACATGGAGCCCATAACATCCATGATACATCCATCTTCTTCCCAAGAAGAGACTCTACACTACCATGGTTTTCAAACTAAGCCCTTCACCCACAATGACTCTCTTCCCTCCTAAGGGTGAGAAGTGTCATTCACTCTCATGTACAAACACAAACATAAAACAGAAAAGAAAGAAGGACAATGTAATTCCTTTCATAAACATTCTATCTCAAGAACAACATTTACACAACATGAAATTAGAATAACTAAAATTCAACAAGATTTTGATACAAAAGAAATTTTCAAAGAGATCCTCACATAAAAAAATAGGAGAACCAACCTTTCTCCTAGCAATTGGATTTGTGTTAGAGTTGATCCTTTCCTTCATTGCTCTCCTTTCCTTGGCTTCCTACTAGAAAATTTCCTCTAGCACATTTTACAAGTCTCCCAAAATAGAGAGTGGGCAATCAATCCCAACTCTCCTCTCTTTCCTCCCTAAAAGGCTCTCTCTCCAACTCCTACCTCTTTCCCAACAAGAAGAGAGATCACATGAGTCCTCTTCTCTAACACTTGTGAAATTTCATGCATGGAAGAGACTCCACTATCTTGAAGAAAGGGATGTCTTTCCTCTTCCCCCAATTTTCATCACTAACCAAGAATGGTACTTTAGAAGGGCCATAAATGAGATTTTGACACTAAAAACATAAAAAAAATAACCCCTGACCCAAGGTATAACTAAAGGAATAGACATTTTTAACACTAATTACCCTTTTGGACTCCATTTAACCCTTCAAAAAGCCACTTAGAGTTTACGTATGAATTTTCCAAGATAGTACTCAAGATTTTGGGTTACCAAGACAAGCTTACCCCACATGTTGACACTACATAATAATGTAGGGTGAAACTAAACCTTACTATCCACAAGGACTTCCCATCTCACAAAACATGTGCCAATTGATTGTACAAAAGCACTTCACATTTACACAATGGCATGCTTAAACAAATTTGAAAAAAAAGAAGGAAATAGATTTACAACCATGAAATCACATTTACAACATATATAACATTTACAATTAGGTTATTTCCCTTTCTAGGGTTAACCTTCACTTCACAAGGATATTCACAATAGCCCAATCTTGTGTCCCTAGTTTTGTAACCATGGTTTATTCACCTGCACACTTGAACAGAGCATTAGTAATACAAGGAATAATTCACACATTCACGATATTTTATATTAAATAATATATTAATCCAACTCTAAATATACATTGTTATTTTCCGTAACTAAGTCATCCTTATAATAAAATGATAAACACAAAATACCTTGGAATTCACTTATCTAACATATTAAATTGTTCAGTATGGATCATATGCAAAATTGAAACCCAAATCCACTATTATATGCCACATGATCAAATTGCAATTAGAAACATAAAAATATATTTTTTCAAACATACCATCAAATATTAGAACCATATGTATAAAATCATACATCTAACATCATCAAAATAGATTCAACATAAGATAACTATACTATCAAGGCCATTAAGTCAGTGTATCAAAATAAATGTATCATCCAGATAAATATAACATGAAAGTATCAACTCTGAATGGATGATCGGGGTAGTACCTCACATCCTCCCCCTCTAGGCATAAAATTTATCCTGGAGTTCATCAAAAAGGTGGAGGTACTCCTATCTCATGCATCATGCATCCTCCCATGAGGCTATGACCTTATCGTAACAATCCCACTGGACCCTAACCTGGTCCAGCTCTCAGCCTCGAAGGGCCAACGTCTGATGAGCTAGTATGTGAATGGGCTCTAGAGTCAACTTCCCATCTAACTCAAGCTGTAAGGAATCCCAATCAATAATGTGAGACTCATCATAAATATAGTTCCACAAAATAGATACATGGAAAAATCATGGATGAGTGATAGGATAGGTGGCAGAGCTAGATGATAGGTAACTGGTCATATCCTCTCCAGAATCTCAAAAGGTCCTATAAAATGGGGTGCGATCTTAGAGCCTTTTCCAAAATGGATCAAACTCTTATGCGAACTCACTCTAAGAAAAACCATGTCTCCAACCATGTAGACTCTATCAACCCTCTTCATGTCTACATATTTCTTATGTCTATCCTCAAGCCTCTATGAGACGCTCTATGATCATAACCACCTACTGCTCCATGTCCCTAACCAATTATAGCCCAATTGAAACCCTATCCTCAATCCTATCCCAACTCAAGGGTGTTTGGCACGGCTTCCCATACAAGGCCTGATAAGGAGGCATACCCAAGGATGTGTGATGCCCATTATTGTAGGAAAAATCTACTAAGTGAAGGTACTCCTCCAATCTAGACTAGTGATCCATAACATACATCTGCAAAATGTCCTCTAATACCTGATTAACTCTCTAAGTCTTCCCATCTGGCTCAGGGTGATAGGTTGTACTAAAATTGAGCTTGGTGCCCAATGTTGTCTGTAGCTCTCTTCAAAAAGAAGAGGTAAAGAGAGAATCCCAGTCCAAAATAATCTTACATGGAATTCTATGGAGCCTGACCATGTCTCACAAGAATACCTAAGTTATTGTAGGTGCTATGAAAGTGGTGCGTATGGGTGAGAAGTGGGCAACTTTGGTCAACCTATCCACTGTCACCATGATGGCATCATGGTGACAAGAAGACATAGGTAAATGAGTAATAAATTCCATGGAAATGGTGTCCGACTTCCACACTGGTACCTCATGTAGCTGAAGAAGTCCACCTAGATGGCTATGCTCTACCTTAACTCTCTGAGACTCTAAACATCTGGCCACAATACTAGCAATGTGCAACCTCATACCTAGCTAGTGATAGAGCCGCCTCAGATTTGCATGCAACTTCTTGACCCCAGGGTGTGTTGCATATGGTTCACTATGAGCCTCAAGTATAATGAAGTCTTGCAACCCACTAGGTGTAAGGACATATATACGGACCCTATGAGGAAGAAGTCCATCAGATTCTAAGGAATATCCATTGAATCACCCCTTAAGAGGCCTCTGATCTCGATCTAACTGAACATACTCTAAATATAACTTATTCTCAAGAAAGTGCTGAAGTATGAAATCCCTCAAATCCGTCCTAGTAGTCATGGAGGAGAGTGTATGTAGCCTCCAAATAAAGGTATCTACTACAATATTCTCCTTCTCTTTGATGTATTGGACATCAAAATCATACTCACAAAGGAAATCCATCCACCTCCTCTATCGGGCATTAAGATTAGGCTGGGTGAAAATGTACTGGAGGCTCTAGTGATCTGAATGGAGCTCAAAATGGTGCCCCTAAAGACACCACCTCACTAATGCATGAACCACTTTTGCTAACTCAATGTCATGTATAGGATAATTAAGCTCGCGATTCTTGAGTTTCCTACACTCATAGGCAATGGCTCGTCCATCTTGCATAAGGACTACTCCAAGTCCATCTAAGGATGCGTCTGTACATACTATAAATTCCATTGAGGGATTGGGCACAACTAGGATAGGTGTACTAGTAAGGGCTCTCTTAAGCTCCTAAAAATCTCTCTCACTTCATTTTCCATTCAAACCTCATTCCCTTTCTTTGAAGTGATGTGATAGGGTGTGCCACTCTGGAGAAGCCCTCAAAAAATCATCTATAGTAGCTTGCTAACCCCATGAAGCTCCTTACCTCTAACACTATGGTAGGTTTCGGCCAATCCATGATGGCTCTAATCTTTGATGGGTCGACAGTGATCCCATCACCTGATATGACATGGCCAAAGTAGTGGACCTCCGACCTAAAGAAAACACACTTTGATAGACCGTCATATAACCGGTTATCTCTCAAGCAATGTAAAACCTATCTCTGGTGCTCCTTATGCTCCTCCTCATTATGAGAGTATATTAATATGTCTTCTAGGAACACAATTAAAAATCTGTCCAAGAAGGTACGGAACACTCCATTCATAAGATTCATAAAAAATGTTGGATTATTTGTGAGGCCAAAAGGAACCACGGTAAACTCATAGTGGCCATATTATGTGTGAAATGTTGTCTTGTGGATATCACTTTCCACAATTCGCAATTGATGGTATCCAGATTTCATATCTATCTTAGAAAATACTCGGGCACCCTAAAGCTGATCAAATAAATCATTGATCCTGGGGAGCAGATACCGATTCTTGATGGTTACTTTATTAATCTGACGGTAATCCATACACAACCTAAGTGATCCATCCTTCTTCTTAATGAAGATGATTGGTGATCCTGATGGTGAAACACTAGGGTGAATGTTCCTTTTCTCCAAGAGCTCCTCCAACTGAATCTTCATCTCATTGAGCTTGTGAGTAGTCACCTTGTAAGGGGCTCTAGATATTAGCACAACTCCTGGAACAAGGTCTATATGAAAGTCAACTTCCCTAGGTGGGGGCATACTAGGTAGCTCTAAGGTAAAAACATCTGCATACTCCTGTAATATAGGAAATTCATAAAGGGGGGTTTCCTTCTCCTCCTCCTCCTCCTCTCTATCATTGATGGTAATAGAAAATAGTTGACATCCCTTGCGCATGCAATTCTTAAGCGGCATGGGCGAGATCACACAGAGAGATATGGGTCTCCAGACCCCTAAAATGACCATGGGTGAACCTAAACCATCTATACATTCGACCCTCTTTTGTCTACAGTCCATCTTGGTGTTGTGGGCACAAAGCCAATCCATGACTAGAACTACATCATAAGAACCAAGAGGGGTGATCTGTAGATCTAACATAGAGGTCATATCTCTTATCCGTATCTAACAATCTCAGACTATGGAATCAATTGATACCCTAGCACCTAACGCAAACTCCAATTCTCATTTCACCTCCTGTCTAGCTACCACTAGCCCGCAATGCTTCACTACAAATGGTGAAATGAAAGAATCAGTAGCTCCTGAATCAAAAAGGATAGTGATGATAATACCATGAATCATGCATGTTTCCTTGATCATTATGGCTTGATGCTCGGCTTGGCAGTTATCGACCACTGCAAAAACTCTATGGGACCCCCAAGTCCCCAATCGTGGCCTCTGATGCTGTGGGACGCAAACCACCTCCCTGGAAATAGTCCCTAGAAAAATGTGCTATGGCTCCACATGTAAAACAAGGTCCCCAGGACTGCATATGTATACAATGTGATCTAGTGTATTGTGATCCCCTTGTCTTACTAGAAACATTGAATTATTGGTGGTGTGTAGGGCATCTGTGACCTCTGATCTCGTCTAGGGTGTAATGTTCTTATGGTGAGTGAAAAGGAGTTCATAGATACTCATAAACACAAAGTTACCTAAGGAAATGCAGGAGATGTTGCAAAAGTATGAAGGCATTTTAAGTGATGGACAACCATCAACCCTACCCCCTAAGAGAGTTTTTAGTCACCAAATTGACTTTATCCCAAGATCTACCCTTCCTAATAAGGCAGCCTATAAAATGACACCTCAACAAAATGAGGAAATAGCTAAGAAAATCCAAGAACTCCTAAGCCAAGCTCTCACTAGGAAAAGAATTAGTCCTTGTGTCGTACCCACTGACTTAACACCCAAAAAGGGAGGAAATTGGAGGTTATGTACTGACTCCAGAGAAATAAACCATATTACCATTAGATATATAGGTTCCCTATCCCTAGGATACAAGACCTAATGGACTGTCTAGGAGAAGCCAATTTTTTCACAAACATTGGCTTAAAGAGTGGATACCACCAAATCAGAGTCAATGATGGAGATGAATGGAAGACAACCTTCAAAAATACAGAAGGTTTGTATGAATAGCTTGTAATGCCATTTGGGCTATCCAATGCCCCATCTACAATCATGAGGCTTATGAACAAAGTCCTTAAACACTACATAGGAAAATTTGTAGTAGTGTATGTAGATGATATACTCCTCTCTAGTAAGACCAAAGAAGAACACCTCGGACATCTATGGATAGTTTTCAAGAGGCTACATGAGGAGAAGTTGATCATAAATTTGGAAAAGTGTGAATTCATGAAGCAGGAGCTACTATGTCTTGGATTTGTGTTTCCCCAAGGCAATCTAAATATGTGTGAGGCCCATCCCGGACCCCCATCATAGTTTTCCAGTTCTTGCTTATGATACACTTAGCATATGATACTTTACTTTTGATGCATTATTAGACATTATGGACCTTATGCTTTATGTCATGGATTTGATTATTATGGATGCATGGACATATGATGCTTTATGATGAACATTATGGACCTTATTATGTTTTCTAGTTTGGACATTTATTTTGAGATTATAAATTCAGAAAAACTCATTATGATTATATTATGGTTATGGTAGAGATTTAGATTTATCTAATTTAAATGTTGAATTTTAATTTATTGCAATGTGAATTTTACCTTATGATAAATGCTCAAGATGAGAATTACATAAACTTGTGATCTTAGTAATAACTTAGTATATGGATGATGTTCTTATGTTCTAAATAATATTTATCTCCTTATGATGTATATTTATTTTCTCGGGCTACTGATATTTGAATTGAGTGTGCAGGTGAGAAA
>MU227853.1:1083849-1096648 GCA_018584345.1 Thuja plicata
TATATATATATGAATTTGTGAGACATTCCATTATAGAGACATGTCCCCTTGAGGAGACATGACTCTATAATGTCATGTCCCTATAACAAACCCTTACTACCTGATAACACTAATCAGTTATCGTAAATACATTACTGTATGTCATTAACAATTCATTTCAACCCGATAACTCATGGGTGATTTAATATTTGTTCATAGCACGCGATAATATGGTGCGATCATTACTAAGTGCCCAAACGTTGATTATTAATACTCAACATTTAATATATATTAGCCGATATCCATAAAACCGATATTAATCGATATCCTAATCTGTTCGATAATATTTCATGGAGTTGGCCAATACAAATCGCTATTTGAGAATAATCGATACAAATCAGTAATACCAATATTTGATTAATTGGTAACATAGAATTAAACCAATATCAATCAGTATTAACAAAACCAATGTCAGTCAGTGTTAACCAAACCAATGACAATGTATATTGATATATATAATAATATCATTATTATTATATATATTAATGTGCATTTATAATGTAGAATAATATTATTGCATATTGTATTATCTAAATAACAATATTATCAATTCAATGATGTTTATTTAATTCAATATTATAAAGAGATAATGTTAAATATGTATATTAATAAATATAGCACTAATTGTCATTATGATCATGTATATTATGATCATTTTATTTGATCAAATCTATAAACATCAACAATTATGTTAGCAACATATTGCTTTGTGTAGTTGGCATCTATAGCTACCATAGTGATCAATTTGGAATGAGATACATATTTTTATAGATTTTTTTTCAAATACTTTTATAGAAAAAAAAGACTCAATAAATTAGTGATTCTAACTTTTAGTAGCTTATTTCTAAGAATTATTATTTTTTAAACATGAAATTTGTCTATTATAAAATATTTATTTGTCAAATATAAAATGTTCTATAATTATTTTCTTATTATCATAGAATATATCTTTTATGTGGTATTATTTTAATTGTAGATTGTGTAATAGTAAAAAAAAATAACACATTTTATAAAAGTTGTTAATTTTGTAATGTAGGTAATTTTAGTTTTAAAAAATTTTATAGAATAAAGAAAATAAAAATCATCAAGCACCCTACCATTTGAACTTATTAGGATAGACCTAGGGACATCTCCATAGCTTGTGACATGATTGATACATGTATAGAGAAAAATAGCATGATTCATTGCATGTACATTCATTATGCATTTTTGACAACTTTATTTTTTCCTTCTTATGTTGACTGTCTTTTCAATTCTTTTCCATGTTAAAAATTGCTAGAGGTGGCTAAAGGTGAAGATTTCCAATGTTAGGGTCAAGCATTAGAGCTTCCTAAAATAAACTAAAATTTAATGAACTTCAAATCAAGGATTGTTGGAGTACTTTACCAAGATAATACATGATGTAGATAGCTCTTCTTGAAACATTTCTAATTATTTTTAATTTTTTGTATTCATTAGTATTTATTGTATAAGATTTTATGCCAATATTTCTCATTTACGAAAGGCAATACTTATTCTTTCCTTTTTCTTTAGATTTCAAATATAGAGTTCAAACATTAGAGATTCATGATTTCTCATTCCTTTCTATTTCTTCTTGTGTGTAAGGAAAGTGTTCTCAAAGAAACCAATTCAACAATAAAAATTGTTAGGATAGTTCATCCTTAATCGAGAACCAAATCTCCAGACATCCTCCAAAAAATAGAGATACAACCCATAATAATGTGTTGAATTGAGATGAGTACAAATGTACAAAGCCTCTACTTAAATAGGAAAGAGAAGATAGGAAGGATGGAAAAGGTCGAGACAAGTGTCTCAACCCAGAGGAAGTAGATTTCTCATAGAACTCAACAATATCCTCCTAGAGGCAGTAGACTCCAAGTGTCCAAAAGAGTTGGAATTGATTCCAATGGAATTTTAAAGTACCTAGAACATAGACAAGAGTCTATGAGGTGTATGGGAAGATCCTAAGCAAGGGTTTGGGATTCTAGGGGAAAGAACTAGTGAAGAAACCTAGGAAATTGAACAAGTAGTTGGACTAGTTGATCCTAGAGGTATTTTGTGTCTTCCACAAATCAACTATACCTAGGAGGCAAGTTGATAGAGAGGATCTAGGAGATCCATATTGGATAAGTTCACATAGGAGGAGTAACCATTGGATGGTTAGAAGAGATTAGAAGTATTTTGGGAAATAAATCACTAGTACCCTAAACCCTCTGCATCAAAGTGGTATCAGAGCCATAATTTTGTTAAGTTTATTGTATGTCTAAAGGGGAGGAGAGCCAAGAGGTTGGTACAACATGCCTCCTAAGGCAATGAGTAGGGATGCCATTGTGGAATTGGTTCAGGGCCTCTTGGAGAAGGCTAGTGTGTCAGAATCAAGGAGTAAGAAGAAAGTAACTAAATGGGGAGATGAGAGTGATGATGATGAGACTAAAAATCAGTCAGGAGAATCCAAAGGAAAAGAAGTAGAGATGGATAAAGATAAAAAGGTATTCCTAGATGCCTTCAAGTCCATCAACAAAGACAGTATGGAACACATACCCTACTATTGTGGCAGCTTGAATGGTGAAGAGTTGTTGGATTGGCTAGAGGCTATAGACAATTAGTTACAAGGAAGTGGCAGAGGAGAAGAGAATCAGCTATGCCAAGGCTAGACTCAAAGGATCTGCATTGGTGTGGTGGAACATGATGCAGGATGATAGGGAAACCAGTGGAAAGTAGAAAATAGTTTCTTCGGAGAGGATGAAGATCATATTGAGGGCACAATTCTTGCCCACTGATTATGAGATTCAAATGTATCAAAAGTTGCAGAACTTGAGACAAAAGGAAATGATAGTAAGTGCCTATACTGAGGAGTTTCAAAAATTGAGCCGAAGGGAAAGGAGACAAGAAGAAGAATTGGAGATAGTAGTAGGTACCTAAATGGATTGAGGTAGGGAATCCAAGATGAAATTAGCATGATGGATCCTGACAGTATGCATAAGTGTTTTCAGTTGGATTTGATAGAAGAGGATAAGGCTAGGAGGAGAAATGATTTCCATCAAAGAGGAAGGGGTAATAACAATAATAGAGGATTCAGAGGCAGGAGTAACTTTGGCAGAGGACAAAGCCCAAGTAGGATAGAAGAGAATCAATCTATGGACAATAGTGGGAGCAGTCAGTATAGAGGCTCATTTCAAAGAGGAGGATGTAGAGGTGTTGCCCCAGTTTTAGTCTGCATACCCTTCAAAAAAATGTGAGGGCTTAATGTATAGTGATGGTCTTGAAAGCTTCTTGTTAGTCTAGAGTCTAAGTCTAGAAAACTTTCCCTTAGGCTAGGGAGCCTTTACCAGATTTTTTCCAAATTGCCTTCTCTTTTGTGAACTAGAGGGTTTTTGTTTATGAGTTTATATTTTCATTGGGTAGGTTAAGTTCCCAATCTAGTAAAGGTCGTGGTTTGAATATTTCTAACATCGGTGTTACAGACAACGGAAGTATGTAGCCATAGTCCTTCATTTTGTAGCTTGGCAGAAAATCAGGTTCGAGCCTCTCCACTAGCAGAAAAGTATCAACAGAGTGCATCTTTCACCGATGACTACTAAGTGATATCTGAGCAAGAAGTACAGTCCTAAAATAGATCCTTTAGGCTTAAGAAGGGTTGTTGTGTCTAGATTACACTTCTACAAGTCAAGAGGAATGATTCAATAGAAATAAATCGAAGAAATAAGCCTAAAGACGAAAAAGAAGAAAATGACTTCTCCCCTACTCCTACAGGTGGGTTTTGACCTACGGAGTATGTTTTCTGCCAAACCATTTAAATGAGGCGGTTTCGAGGAAGAACCTGTCTCATAAAGAATCTGAGATATAAGGAAGGCAGATGAAATAGACACATGCCTTTTTGGCTCCTGATAGACCAAATTTCCCCCTTGGCGGATTTTTGAACCAAGAGCACTCCAAGAGTACCTATCCGCCCAAAGGAGAAGCGGAAAAGTGATTTTCCGCTACCTCAAAAAAGTTACCACTGCGGTTACTAAAAGTGAAAAGACATTTCTTAATGGCCTATAAGAGCAAGGTAATTAATTCAAATAAAGTCATTTTACTTCATAATGGACTATTCCATTAATGTTGACATCTTTTCATTCATCTGGCATGGGAAGTTGACTGTTAAACGGTAAAAATTCAAAGTTATAAGATCAGTTGGAGATTGCCAGCAAGAGACACTATTTGCTTAACATATTGCTTAGATTTGAAGCTTTAATATTGGTTCTTCTTTGTCCTTGCATTCTCAAAGATATTCCTCATTCCCGAATCAAATCATTCGAATCATGGCTTCCATATTCATGGGATTCGAAGGAATGAATGGCATTACTTTTGAATGGCATAAGATTTCAGATACATCTCTGAAGTTATTTGACATGCAAAACTTCTAGAATAGATTAAAAGTGGACCAGATACATCCTATTATTGAGAAGTTGAAGGAGAGTGGATTAGTTGAGGCTGCTAGTTTTCCCGTGGCTGTTCAAGCCCCAAAATTAATCTAGAAATGCATCGCTTGATACAACATAGATACCAGGCAAATTCTCTTGCCCAATGATACAATACTGCTATCTATTGATAGGGAATCAGTCTAGAACTCACTTCACATCCTAGAGCACGCTGAGAATTCAGAAATGACATACAGTCGAGCGGCGACTGAATATATTTCCAAAAAGTCAATTTGGAAAAAGGAGATACTGAAAGCATGGTTTCAAGAACCCAAGAGCGCCAAAGGGAAGCTGTGGAAGAAATTATATGGCACTAACCTGAAGCTGAAGATTATTGACATTCTGGTGTTACTCCATAGGATCAGAGGTGAGAGTGAGGCACTCAATTTTTTTGGTCATCACTTCTTCCTGGTTTAGGTAATCTGTTCCCAACATCACTTCATCGATTGGGCACTTATGGTAAGTGAGAATCTCTCGGAGGCCCTAGATAGAGCTAAACGCCAGAATGAATTTTACATGTCTTCATTCCTCTTATATATTCTGGCTACATTCCAAATTTGGCCAGGTCTTCCTAGATTAGAGGAATTTCCTGATGATGTTAAGAGTTATGAATTTTCCCCTCTTTGCAATTGCATAACAGTTATGTTGAGTATCTTCAGGTTAATGATGCGTTTACAATGAGATTATGTAGGGAGATCCAAGGCTGTCCAGAAAGGAGATTCTCTCATGAGGCCATGGCCTTTATCAGCTAGTTTGGGTGTTATTTCATTCAATTTAGAGGTTTATCATATCTTCATCTTGCAGGTTTGTATGATTTCCCTTTGAAGCTGCCCAGGTATCCTACTGATATGATCATGCTGATCGAAGTAATGAGGCAAGCACTCCAAGTGAACTTACTCTGTGCTGAGGCTAAGAAGAAGGGATATGACTTCCCCATGACCATCAGAGATTATAGCTGTGCATCCCAGTCAGAGGCAAAGAATGTTCTCAAGACATTCTCAAAGAGGTCTTATTTGGAAACCTACAATGTCTTGAGACCGCAATATGACCCAGTAAACTATGCCAGGGATGTATTGCAAATGAGTCACACATTTCATCATGTACATGATATTGAAGACTATTGGGCTAATTGTGAGGATGATTTGAAAAGAAGAGAGAGATTCTACACCCGGTTAACTATTGAACAAATCAAAAGGTTCAATGTTAACATTGCAATAGAGGGGCCAGAAGATGATGGCAATCATATGTATGATAATACATATCTAGAAGTGATAAAGCTCACCCCTGTTAGTTTTGAACCTATGCTGGACCAAGCCATTAGTGATTTGTAGACTCTAATGGGGGGCATCTACAAAAGAAAAGAACAATGGGTCAAATGGATAGCAGGAAGGAGGAAGAGGTCAGAAAGGAAGCCTCCTACTCAAAGAAATTCGACAAAAGATTCCTCAAACATCACAAAAAATTCCTCAGTAATACTCCCAACTATGTCCAAAAGTTCTTCTCAGCCAGTTGGTGGAGGTGATGAACCTCCTAAAAAAGAAGTTCATCCAAAGAAGACTTGTGGAGAAGGTTCACTCTGAAATATCAGAACAACAAAGGAGATCCCCAAGGATACATAACTAGAGTGGTCAGTAAAAGTCATCATAGTAGATGTACCGGTTGACACCTCGACCCAGGATTCTCCAAGGAGAGGGTCTCCCATCATAGTGGAAGTGGGTGAAGATACTCCTTTAACCACAAAATTAGAAGGAGAGGCCAGGAAGAAATAGAAGGTCGCTTTAGTGGCCAAATTGGTGTCCTCTTCTCCTACTTTAGTAAATCCATTTTCTTCGAGACCAAAGGCTACACCTCCAGTCATCGGGAAATTGTTCATTGAGGAGTTGGTTTCTGCCAACAAAGTTATTAGCGTAGAGTCATGGATATAACATACTCTGGAATGCAAGAGAAAGAGGGTGGAAGAAGGGGCTTCCAGCAAAAATACTCTGTCACGAGATTTTTAGTCCAAGGCTACTATGAGAAAATAGAAGAAAGTAAAGATGATGTCTACTCTAGCTCGTGACCCTGAGATTGGGCACTTCACTATGGAAGTGGCCAAACCAACCAAGGATGGTAGGTTTCAAGATATGACCGCTTCAGATTTTTAGTTGCAATCATTTGATATGGGGTTAGCTCACCATGACAACAAGGTAGACTGGTGGAAGTCTACTAATATGGTGATAGAAGAAGAAATCGAGGAGCTCAAGACTACCAAGGTTCAATTGAAGGAAGAAGTGGCTAAACTAACAAATTTCATAAGATAGCACCTCGCCTCGATTGCAAGTGTTCCCAGCACCCAATCCACCTTTGATCCCAGTGCAGTAGAGAATCAAACTATATTGGCCAAGTTACAGGAAGATCGCCACTTTGCGCAGATCGGTAGAGGATGGGGTGAGAGGCTCAAATATGAAGGGTTGGCAGTTTTTGACCATTTAGGTAATGCTCTCTTGAGGTTGGAGACAGAAAGGAATAACATTGAGAAGAATTTACAAACTCTCACATTTGAGAGAGTAAAGTGTCAGGAGTCCATAGTAATGATCCAAGTAGCCATGAAGATGAAGACAAAAGAGGCGTTGAAAGCCAAGATTCTATAGAAGTGAGATGAACCTCTAATCAAGTGGCTTCAAAGTCTAGAGTTCAAAATTGAAATGATTATCCAGGCCGAGATGGGGTTGCAGCAAGTGGATATTAAGGTTAAAGAAGAACATAACAAAGACTTCAATATTCTCCAAGTTTTGCACACAGAATCACAGACAAGTGGAGAAGGTAAGGAAATGATAGGACTGGCCAACATGTAGAAATCATTCTCTAATTATGTAGACAAGTGGTTAGAGCCATCTTCCACCCACTTCGACAAAGTGCCAGAACTTCAATAACTGAGTGGATGTGTTTATAAAGCCATGGAAGAATTGAAGGATTGGATAGATGCAATTAAAAGTCTGGCTAAAGAGCATTCCAGATGGCTCATCCAATACACCAATGTCCATGTTAACAGACATAAATAACTTATCAAAGTCATCACAGCTATCACTGCCTATAGGGCTAAATTAGGCAAAGGGAGCGAAACTGAAGCTTAAAGTAGATTCTCTCTTTGTACTAAATTTTGATCAAAATGTAACGATTAATCTTTCAGTTATCAATTCTATTTGGGGAAGTTAAACCGTTTTGATTACCCTCCTTTTTGTAATGGCCCAATCTGGGACTCTATATGTACTGTTACCAAAATCAATGCAAAGGTCAGCTAAATTTTGGTGTGAAAGATAGCATTTTGCTGAGTCAAATTTGTATGTCTAAATACCATTATTTTATCTGTTCCATTTGCATTGCACTTATCTTTCTGTTGAATTCAGATGTTTCTCTTAAGTTGGATTTACAATCTGTGTTCGAACTAGAGCTTTGTATTATGATTTGATACAATTAGCAAAAGGGGAAATTTGTTGTTATCTTAAGTTTGGGAAACATTCTTATGATATAGATTGATTCATTGTCATTCCATCATTGATCTTTAGTCTTACATCTGCATTTTCAGTAGAAGTTTATGCATTACCAATTTTGGGAGTTAATCTTATTGATAAAATTTCAGAGTTGGCTAGATTTAGAGTCGAATTCGTCCTACCTGAGCTATTTCCTGCCTAGGATTAGCTTGGTTTGCCTCTTTTGTTCTCAAGTTAAGAACATACCCCTGTTAGACTAGGAAAGAGAAAAATTCACTGAAAATCATTCATATAAGGGAGCTGTACCTTAAAATTTAGAGGGAAATTAGTTTTTTAAATAACAATTTTCCAAATGTTGTATTTGATTATTCTTAAGTATTTTGGGTATTTTAGAGTTAAATTGAAAAGAACAATCCATTTACCAACAAGAGGAAAAGGGCCTCCAAGAGGTAGATTTCAGTCCCAAGGAATGGGGTGGTTCCACAATAGTGTGTCCCACTTTTTGGCCAAATTTGACACAGAGATCAACATTCTAAGAAAAAACTTCACTTTCAAACACCTATTGCCGCAAAACTATTATGAATTTGAAGATGATGTAAACTAGGTTCTTTTAGCATTTTCTATTTAGTTTCTAAATATATTTTTTTTCAAAAAAATTAAAATTCATTTAAATTCATTTTTCCTTCTCCTTCGAAAAGTGGTTTGTGTGAAAAAACTGTGTTTTTAAGAAGTTATTGTCACTTGGATCTGCATAACATTTTTTTTTAACTATGATAACAATGTAATTCTTTCAAGATTATATTTGTAACTTCAATATCTAGAGGATTTAATTGGTTTCATTCATTTTGGGTCAATATTTCATAGCTTATTAAGTTCTAAAGTGACAGTAACTGTAATTTAGACATAAGGTCACTTGGATCAGTCTAACTTGATCTTCATATATCAAAATTCATTTTTTTCTATAGAAAGGTAACACAAATACGCTTTTCCTACATATTTTTCATTTTTTTTTTTGTAATTTACTATTTTTTTCTGAAGCCTTGAAGAGACAAGTTGTTGAATGACCAAACAACCTATGTTTAGTTAAAGTAATATTTGAAAGTGATAATGAACTCCATATGTATTAAAATTATATTCATTAGAAAGTTTGTTCTGAATCGCATCATTTGGCATCATGTGTTTTAAAAAATCATTTGATTTGGTCCTTGTCCCAGGCCTTGAAAGGCCATTTTTTAGGAGGCTTTTATTTTCTTAGGGCAAATTTCATTTTAGGGGCCTTCGCGCAAAGGGGTGTGGGTCTTCGCTCAAAGGGTCTTCACGCGAAGACCCCTATGTGAAAAGTCCGGTGAGAATCACCCTGCCGGAATTTTACCTCAGGTACTTTGTGCGAAGTAGGTTGGCCATTTCAAATTTTTTTTTTTTTTTTAAAATTTAGAATTGTATAAATGTAATGTTTTTTATTTTCAAATTTTTACCAAATTGCAAAATGTGAATTCGCTTTTACTATTATTGATCAATTTTTACAAAGGCATTTTTTGGAGAAGGTTATTTCTATTTTTTTTGAAGGCTTAATTTTGGAGAGGACAAATATTACATCAAAGTATTTTTTTGAAGAAAAGAATTTTTCTGTTGTTCTTTTGGAAGATATTTTTTGAAGAGAAGAAATGGGGAACAAGAAGGGAAGACAATATAAATTTTCTAGAAAAATGTCACCTGGTACTAAACAAAGAAATCGTGAAGCTTCATTAACATATTATCATAAAACTAAAGAAGGTGAAGGACAAGCTAAAGTAGGAGGTTCAAGTGAAGTCGAAGAATTTTTGAGATCACTCCCTACGAAAGCTCAAGGAATTGATGTTGGAGAAGGTTTAGGATCACGTGCTCCTACTGGTATGGATGAACTTCTAAATTTAGCTCAAACTGTAAAGAGAAATATTAATTATAGAAACTCAGATCATTTACTTACAGTGGATGTGGAGAATTTGAGATCACTTGCTAATGTTCAATCCTTAAGTCTTGCTAAGAAGAGGTCAATGAATATGATAGCAAGAGAAATATTGTCTACATTTGATAATTTAGAAACACTTGAACAGGCCCAGTTTCTTTTAGTTGTACTTATAAACAAAAAGTTGGAAGGGGTATTAAAATTATTGGGTATAGACGGAACATCAAAGAAAAGAAAATATGTTGACATGCAAACTAATATGATTGAAAATCTTAGGAAAGTTTTGAACCAGGTAGGGAAGCGATCTCTAACTAAAGATAAGACCATTACAATAAAATTTATGTTGACATCTATTGTAGGTAACACTATGTACCAAAAAAGACAAATATCTTCAGTTTCATCTAAGATTAGTTTTAGTAGGAAAACAATATCATGATATGTTAGTAGGAGAGTGCTTTTGGATGATACTTTCTTGGAAGGCAATTGGGAAATCATGTGTAGAGCTCCTCATTCTGATAGGATTGATGGAGGAATCAAGAATTTGATGACATTATTTTTAAATGATAATACATGTCCTTCATCAAATAGTAGAGATGTTATTAGACATAGAATTTCAACTAATCAATATGAATATCATACGAAACATTGGTTGGACACAACACAACATGAAATGTATGTGTCATTTTGTAGTTCAAATCCTAATATAAATATTGGGCAAACATTGTTTAAAATATTGAAGCCATATTATATCAGGACAAACAAAGTGTTTGATACTTGTTGTCGTTATCATATTGAATTTGATCTCCACTATCAGATTTTTTGAAAGTTTGTACAAGACAATTATGGTTTTGAAAATGCTCCTCCTAATAGACAAAGTGAGTTAATCTCATCCATTTTATGTGAGAAAAGAGATGATGTAGCTGGGCAAATAAATTGCATAAAAGGAATATGTCAAACATGTGCTGATTTGACTCTTTTTCCTTTGAAAAATGAAAACATTGTTGTAACAAAGATGGTAAATTGCAAGAGTTACAAATATGTAAAGAATGAAACAAAATTTGGGAAAGAATCCAAAAGGTTAGAGTATGTTGAAGAGGAGATAAATGTTGGATTATTTATGGACAAATTTAAAAAATTGATTCAACCCTACAATCATCATGCTTTTTTTGTAAAGTGCCAAGCGCAATAATTCCAAACACTGAGAGACAATTTCACACTTGGAACTATTGTATCAGTTGTTAATTTTGCAGAAAACTATTCCTTTACTCATCAAAAGGCAATTCAATCAGAATACTATTTTTCAGAGAAAATTACTATTATGGTACATGTGTGTTATTGACATGCACAATTAGATTTGGATGGTGTTCAATGCACATTTGAAGCATAGGTCATCAAGAAGGAATATCATTTTTTATATAAGTGATGATAAAGAGCATGACATTCATTATGTAGAACACTACTTCAAGATGTTTTTTGCAAATTTGAAAGAAAGAGGTATAAAAATTGATAAACATTATGTTTGGTTAGATGGATGTGATGTACAATACAAATCATACAAACCATTTTAAGCACTATGAAGATATCATCGTAATGAAAACATACCACATGTCTGGAGTTTCTTTGAGAGTAGACATGGAAAAGGTGAACATGATGGTGCTGGAGCTTGCATCAAATGTGCTATATGAAAGTATCAAATGAATTATAAGGGAATTCATATAAAAAATGCACATGTTGTTGTTGAATGGTGCAAGACACATTTCACACCAAATGAGAATGACATGTCATCAGGAATGACTCAAGCGGTACCACATAGAAAATTTTGGGAGATAAACGATATGCACACATTTTAAAATTATTCAAGTGTTTAAATTTTTTATGTACATTCTTTATTCAAATTATTTAGAGAATTGTAATATTGTATATGCATTTTTTTAGGTGTGGATAGAAAAATTATGCATGGTTGCAAGAGGATAGAAAGGACACGATCTTTGCATTCAATTATGAGTACGAAATTGTTTCAACTAGACTTTGAACAGTAGGGACTACTCATGATTTTGTTGTCCCTACATAGCTGACAATTATGAGGAATGCATTAATCAAGACCGTGGATATGTAGGCGCATGGAATCTAGTGCCACTAGTTGTTACTGATACATTTTATAGAGATGAAGATGAAAACTTTGATAATGTTCCTTTGATTTCTACTGATTACGATCATATCTTAGGAATGGTCGAAATTGGTAAGTATATATTTCACATTATATGGTTTATTGAGCTACATGTATCTAGATAGATAGATAGATAGATAGATATATAGATCTATAGATTGAACTAAGTAAATTCATTTTGTAGGAGATGTCTTTGCAGTGATTGCTGAGCGTGGAAATGTAGAAGGAGTTGGTTATTATTTACTTCATTGTACTGCAGTGAGGATGAAGTTAGTTGAACCTGAAGAAAGTGATGGAATATTGTTCCCCATAGGTTTGTATTCTTTACATCAATATATTGAACTCAATTTGCAAATGTTTAATTTTAACCTTTTAACAAATTTCAAATTTAGTTGTTTACATTTATATTGTTAAAATTTGTGACCTGCAGGTTCAGTTATTTTAGAGGGAACTTATTTCAAGCAAATCAAAGTAATTTATCATGGTATTCACTTTGTTTATTACAAACCTAACAATAAGGTCTTTCAATATAGTCACCTTGTAGTTTCAACCTCCATTTGTCTCCATACAATTAAATCTCAACGTGGTCGTCGTAAGTGGAGACTAGATAGTGAGGATCATGAGAGAATATTACATGTTCTCCATGAAAGGTCTGAACCACTTGAGTTGGTCTAAAAAGTATAATATGTATGTACCTATTTCATGCACGTTAAGA
>MU227853.1:1098274-1123630 GCA_018584345.1 Thuja plicata
AGTAGGTGTCATATGAAGATGCTCTGACCCCACACTAGAGGTAATGTGCTCTGCTAACTGTGCCTGCAAAATATTATACATTGAACAAACATCAATACACACATCTACAACCAATTGTTCACTAAAAATTCTGGAAATGAGAAAAGAAAACTTTATATACCTGGGTCTCAGGACCAAGAGGATCATTAGCGCGTTCCACCATCATATCATCAACCAAAAAAATATCACCCACACCACCTCCAGTCCTGAATGTCTCTAGTAATGAAGACTGTAGGGGTGTGTGTAGCTGGGAGGGGAGTCCTGTAGAGCCTGAACCACTAGGAGGAAATAAAAACTACATAAATGAACCAACATCGCTGCCAAAGTCCACCCGAATCAACCTACACAACTTCTCATCAAATCTGTCTAGGCCCTCAGTTGTGATGTGTACATCTCCAACCCGTATACCTGGCTCTGTAGCTGCAGACTGATCTGTGGGTGCAAAGCGCTCTGCAGAGTGCTGTGAACTATGATGTGCCTGACTAGATAGTGCAGAGCACTCTGCAGAGTGTTGTGCCTGACTAGATGGTGTAGAGTGCTATACAAAGTGTTATGCCTAACTATATGGTGTGTCTTGTGTTGGTGGAACTACAGGACCCTATGCAAGTCTGATGACATCTCTAACTGAATGTGATGGGATCCTCTGTGTGTCGGCAATATAATAATATGACTGCAGGAGATCCTCCAAAAAGTAAAGTGCCACATCCAAATGAATATGATGCCTAGAAAGCACTCATATCTTGCCAGGTGGACGAAGACCAAAAGATCTATATGCCTCATCACTAACCCCTGTAGCAGTACTAGATGAAGCCTCAATAGATGATCTACCTGGACTCGGTCTAGTCACAATATATCTTCCCACTGTATTCAAAGTGATGGAGGTGGCTGCAGATGCAATCTCCCTTATCTTGTCCACTACTCCCCTCTAGGAAGCAATGAGAACTCTATCTGCAGTAGCAGCCATCGTTGGTGACATTACCAGAGTATTGTGCCCAACTAGCTCTCTATGGGTATGTACAACTCAATCAGCCTTATGATATTGATCACAGTCGGCAACTCTACTGTGCCCCTGACTGTAATATCCAGGTAGATCTAAATAGTTGACCCTAAGTCCCAAATGGAACTCAGCGTACAATTGTTGTGCAAAATATAATGGAATCTGGTTGTTAATCAGATAACAACCATGTGCTACAAGAAAATGAGGGTATATCATGCTTGTAATCTAAGGAATCCTACACTGTAAAACCTGATAATCCCTCACCTTGGTCTTCCCATCATAAAATAGGAAGACCTCTTGTTTGATGATTTCCTTGGGGACACAGTTCTGGACCGTTGCCAAGGAAACATCACTCGATACCTCAGCTCTCAACTCTTGAAAAATAGTATCTACAACTTGTAGAGTGAAAGAAGAATGGGATCTCAATCTAGTAGTCATGTCCTCCAAACTCCTCAATATAGTGGAACAAATATCTCTATATATACCATCTGACTCAGACATGCAGATGTTCTCTCTAAGTTTATCCATCTCTATTTGAGCTATCAGAAAAATACCCACCAGATCAGGAGTGCGATGTGCATCCTGAGATGGTACATCATGGGTAGGTACATCCTGAGTGGCCATCTAGATGTAACATGTACATGAAAGCAAAGTGTTAACAATTAAGTACTTGATTATATGTTCTAATTATGTGTAAAATGGAAACAAATATAGATGAATATATAAAATTATAGTTCTTACTTGGGGTCCTATTAGGTCTTAAGGGTCCTATTACCTATCTTAAGGGTCCTCGGATGTACTAAGGGATATTAATAGGTCATATTAGGTCAAGTAAGTCCAGTTTTATTAGACCTCTTAAGTGGTCCTATTAGGGATATCAAGGGTCCTATTTGGTCTTCATATCTACCTATTAGGTCCTATTAGGTCTTCATATCTATTACGTCCTATTAGGTCTTAAGGGGTACTATTAGGTCTTTAGGGTCATGTTAGGGTTTTAAGTTAGGGTTCAATATGGTTAAGGTTTCATGTTAGGGAACTAATGTTAGATTTTATGTTGAGTTATGTTTCAGTTTCATGTTAGGGTTAGTTTGTTAGATTTTGAATATTAGGGTTCAATATGGTTAGGTTTTCATGTTAGGGTTAAATATGGTTAAGGTTTCATGTTAGACATTTCATATGGTTAAGGTTTCATTTTAGGATTCAATACATGGTTAAGGTTTATGTTATGCCTTGCATACCCATCCCTACATTTTGTGTGCAAAATGATGGGTCCCCCCTTTTTTTGTTGTTTGTTTTTCTTTTGGCTTTTTCCTTGTTTTCTTTGCCTTTTCTTCTCTTGTTTCCTTCTCTGGGTTTTCTTTCCCGTAGTGTTGGTTTTGTTTTGCATTTTTTTTCTTCGTGTCTCTAGGACCCAGTCTCGAAGTTGGTCATTTCTTTTCCAAAGCCGGATACCAGACTCTAGGATTCTCTGCCATGATGTATCCTTCTTGTAAGAAGACATGGTTGTTTGAAATCCCTGGGCCCATAATCCAGAGGTTTGCCTATTTCAAATTTTACAGAGAGAAGGTAACTTGCTTTTACCTTGGGTATAAATAACGTTTACCTGTCATATTCACAGTTACCGTGATTAAAACACTTAGAGTTTTTGGAGTGATTCAAAGGCAATTTGAGTGTGAATTAGGTGCGAGTTCCTCTGAGCTTAGTGGATAATGATGAATCGATCTTCAGTAGCTATTCTTGGCATTGGAGGTGAAAGCTGTTGCAGAGCAGTCTGGTGTTTCTTTCCTTCACCTTTCTTCGGATTCCAAGTTGGTGTTTCTGGTTCTTTCCCTAGTTTTCTGTTTCATTTTCATTTTTGCTTCATTTCGTTTCTGTTTCTGCTTTGTGTCTTTATCGTCTAGTTTGCCACCCATTGGTGGGTTGGCTCTGCCACAGGGTTATCCACCCTCTATGTAGGTGTAAGATAATGTATATGTTTGTACATTCTAGCTTTGTTTTAGGGTAGCTGCTCTGCATTCTATTTTGGGTGTATATTGATGTATATAGTGTATGTTTTCTATAATCTTATGTATATAAACTTTAGCCCTTAGCCCTCCTATACTTTTTATGTATATTTTGTATATGGGTGTTGTGTATATCCTTCAGAGCATCAAGTTCTTCACACTCTATCATGAATATCAACCTAATGAGATAGAACTCAACGAGACAAGGTCACCACGGTTCAAACTCGGCACCTTGCTAGTTTGAACCATGGTGACTTTCTCTCTCCTCTATCTCTTCACATTAAAAGGTAGGATTAATTCCCCATGTATGTCATTTAAAACATGTCCAATCTTCCATTCATTTTTGCCTCGTGTCAGCCCACTTGTCCTAATCAATGCCATAATTGCCTTTACGCCACCTGCCATTTTCCCACGTGCCAGTGCATGTCAACCAGAGTATGATTCATTGCCAATCACTTCGGCAATGGCTAGTTTTCCCAAACTCAGGACTCCTAGTGGGACCTTGTCCTCTTCTTTTTCTTCCCCCATGTTAGTGCATCCTGGAATGCTAAAGTCATGTTCATTTTTAGAAACTCCCAAACTTTTGGATATATATGCGCTAATGTTTTCTTGATAGGTTTGGGCTGGTAGAAAATATCCTAGAGTTTTCAATATCCTTGTATGTTCTGATGTTTTTCCGGTCTTGTAGGTGGTTGTTAAGCTTGTTCAAGATGTCTGATGATTTTGCGCCTCCTGATAGCCTAAAATTACCAACTACTTCCACTCGGGTAGCCACAAAATTGAAGCTAGAAAGAATGTTGGTGAAGTTGCCATTAACCTCTAAGTATCAGATGGAGGGAGGTATTGTGGGGTCTAAAATAGACTCCAAGGTTCAAGAAATGACAGATCCAGACCCTAAGAGTTGGGCCGAACTACAAGGTCTAATCCAGACCATTTACAGGTTGAAAGAACAAGGGGACAAAATATCAACTTACTTAGCTACCTCCGGCATCATCAAGGCTGCAAATTTTATATGCATGGTGCATTCCCCCAAAATTATCAAGTAGCTAGCAGTAATATATAATTCAGCCACTCATTGAGCCTTGCTTCTAGATCCCTGATCGCTGTAATATCCTACCACAATTGTCACATTAGACGCTCCCACCTTTGCTTCCAGGTTGGGAATTCCAAAATTTAAAGGGTTCGTAGTAATCACCAGGGCCAACTCACTAAAGGAATTCAGTGAGGCCAAAACCATTTCATGATAGCACCTCAATAATAATTGGTTAAAGTCTCCGAAGTGGGACTATAAGAGAATGAAATTGGAAATTCCCCACAGGGATTTCACGGAGCCCATTCAAGCAGGCATAATATTTTTGTGTAGAATCTTCGGATGGCCCCACGCCCGAGAATTCTCAATGTGGATGTATTATTTCTTATACTGCATAAAAACACATAGTAGGGCTTTCAATTGGGCAGCGATCATTTCCAATCATGTGGATACACAGATGATGACCGTTGCCCAACACTCACAAATTTATATGACATCATATGTGTTGTGGGCATTGGTTTAGCAAAGGCCATCTTTTCAGGGCCTTAGAATAGTTAGAGAGCTCAAAAATGGTCTGGGAAAGGTTACACCTTGGGATCATTATCCCCAGTTATAGTGGGAGCTAAGCTTCTAGAATTTTTGCTAGGTAAATGATGCCTTCATTTACCATAACATTCTTACACTTACTCGAGATTCCAGGTACCGCCTCTCATAGGCGGAAATGACACTGGTCAAATCCTATGGCTGATATTTCATTCAATTTAGGCATCACACTTACATCAGGGTGATAGGCTTCAATGGGAAGCCCTACCTCCTTCCTCGGTATTGCGGGGATAGGATTATTCTTTTGGAATTCTATAGGCAGATGATGGATCTGCATGCCCTCTTCATAGTGAAGAAGGTTGCTAATGTCTCATTCCCCTTTTCTTGTGGGGATTATACATACAGCCTTGCCGTGGCACAGGAGGCAGATAATGAGTTAAAAGGGTTAGGGCTGGTGTAATTCAGCCACACCCAGAAGAACTATGACCCCCACAAAAAAATTTCCATCGCACTACCAAGGGAACCCCCCCACATGAAGATGACATTGAATATTTCTAGGTGGATTACCAGGATAGCTTTGATCTCCAAGCCTGACAATATACAAGAATGAGCAAAGGGCTCATGGAGGCGCTGGACCTTCAGACCTTCCCAAAAGGTTTCAATGATGGTGAGCCACTAGAGGATCCAACGTATAAAGGACAAGGGCTGGATAAATTGGACCTTCCTGCAGTGGATTGGGCCACTCTAGAGGATTTGATGATTGAATGGGTATGTCACCCCATTATAGAAGCAATCTACAAGTATTTTGCCCGGGTGTGCCCCAAAAGCACCCGTAAGAAAGTAACAATCAAGAAGACCATCCCTTCTTCAGCCGGCGCCAAACCTTCTTCATCTGCCATGCCCGCTGAAGCAAGTGTGAGAAAAGGAAAGGAAAAGGAGGGAGTCTTGGTGCCCAAGACACCCCCTCAAATTCCCACACTTCTAATGGAAAAACTACATAATCAGATGGATTCGCCAAAGTTAGCTAGCCAACAAATTAGCATGCAGGTGGCTATCAGCATCCCGGTCACTCCAATGACTTCTGCTCACCCAACGAGACCTCCCTCATTGGCAGCTATGATGAATAGATATACTTTTTCTGAGGAAGAGTCTTCTAGTATTCTGTACATTGGGGCTTCTCTCATAAGGAAAAAAAAAATCATCAATCACCATACCAATTGCTCATCTTGGTATGCCCGAGAAGCCCTCGATAGATGTAAGTTTAGATTCTCCCTAACCAAACAATATCTTTAACTCCTCTCTGCCACATGATTATTTCAATGACATGTTCTCGGTAGATGAGCTTCTGGAGATCTGGCAAGGCATCAATACTGTAGTGAAAGAAATCAAGGCTCAAGAAAAGGAGGCCCCTACAAAAGAACTCCCCATAGAAAAGGACATATCAAAGCAAGAGGCTCAGGAGGAAAATGTTGAGCCTAAACGGGAAGAACCATAGGTCTAAAGGACCGTAGGTATGCCAAGGAAACCCACAAATGAGCCCCTGATGGGAGGAGAACCCAGACCCCAGAGAACAACCGTACCTCCAACCATCACGCTCGAGGTGCCTTTGGAGACTTCGGTTGACGAAGTGCCCTAGAGCACCTTTGGTGAGGTTGTAACAGCTGTCGCCTTGTTAAATTTTGACCAGTGACCTCATCTACCTCTGAAGGATGTCCCAATGGAAGAAGAAAATGTTAAAGTAAATGAGGCCGATAAGGCCCAAGAACAGTAGCAGCCGATGGACCAGGGGTTCCCGAGGGAAGAAAATGAACAGGCTACTAATACCACCAAGGAAGATGAAGTCCCTGAGAATACAAAGATGGAAACTGAAGAAAATATTCGGGGTGATTTTGTAGAAGACGCCAACATGGCAGAAAATATAGAGGGTTTTGGAGAACACGAAATAGAAAGAGAGGAGGCTGCAAGAAAGGGACCGGAACAAGAATAGGAAAAGGAGCTAGAAGAAAATATAAACTTAGGAAATGTACCGCTAGATTCAGAGGTGAATCCCAATGAGTGGGAATTGGCAGCAAGGCCACCCTAGCCACCTTAATGGCTGGTGGAAACAAAGAAAAGAAAAGCTCTAGCGGTGCCTATAGGCACTCCTTTGTCATTGACCGAAATGCTAGCCAAAAATGCTGAAACAAAGAAGCCTAAGAGGGTATGGGTAGTACATACTCTCTGGACCAACCTAGCAGGTAGTACAGTTGTGGTTATTGTGACACCCCCAAAAAATACAGATGCAGCGGCCACAAGGCATGAAGACTATAGTATAACAAAGTTTGAGCTAGGGAAAAGGGACAAGCAAGGAGAACTTGACTTGCTCAAGGAAGCTACCAAGGCTATAGAGGCCCGGTATGCAAAACAGGGGCAGAACCATCAGGAGGAAAGAGAGACAAACACTAATCTCCTTGCACTTCTGAAAAAACTAACACAACCCTTGGCCGAAGTCCACCCTGGGACCCCTTCTTCCAAATTGCTGCTTACACAAGGCGATGTGGACTCACTATGCATGATGAAGAAAAAGGCGCAAGTAGTGGATGGGTCGTCAACCGAGCAAATAACGGCAATAAGAGAATTTCTTGCAGCGCCCCTCCTATACTTTTACAAGGTAGATCTCACCCTTAGCCATGCAAGAAGTTTTGCTCAGGTATGGGAGTTAGACTTATATAAATATGAAAAATGGATGGCCAGGTTGGAGGAGATCCGCAGCATTGACGAAGAGGTTGCCACAGAATCTGACATTTTGGGAGAAGAATTTTATGATTCACTCCAGGTCCAGTACTCTAGACTTTCCCTCAAAATGGAGGTTTGCAAGGAACTGGTTAAGACCTTAAAAGAGAAATTGACTGCTACCTAATATCCCTTGGATTTATTCAAGATATTCATGGTCAGGGTATCAAAAATTGATCCCTTCACCACCATAATGTGTACCCTGGAGGACTATGTCCTTAGGAAGTTCGATGAAAGGATGGAATCTCTGTATCTGCCGGGTGGAGATTTTGATCAAGGGAGGTTGTCCAAAGTTGTCAAAGACCATGATTCGATCACATGACACAATCAAGATGGTGAATAAATTCTAGAACAGGGCTAGAGAGGTTGAGGAAGCAATGGAGGCTATCTGTAGCAGATGGAGTAGCATCTGGAGCATAGACAAGGAGAGCATTAGCCAAGTGTTAGAGGCTTGGGAGAAAATGTGATTCAATAAAGTTCTCCTGATCTGGGAGAAATTGGCTCGATGCTATATTCGATATTTTTTATTCTTTTGGAATGTAAGTTCCCAGATCCCAGAGTTTTGGGTCGCACATTTTTTAATTCTTCAAGTGACCCGTGTCTCGATTCCCAATGCCGACAGGTCACTTTCAAGGCAGTAATAAAGGTTGTCAGAAGGTGGATAACTACATCAAGGCATGTCATCTTGATGGGATGTTTTTGACAGATGGTCTTCCAAAGGTGCCTCTTTAGAGATACACCTGGCGCATCAGAGACAGGGTGCCGCTTTTCCCATTTATGAGGTATGTAGCTTCGATCCGCAGGGGATCAGATTTCTTCTTTCTCCTTCTCGGCTCTCGTCTTGAGGCTGATTATTCCACTCCATCATTCTTGTCTTATTCTTCTTACATGTCAGGCCTTTCTGTCTTGAGGCTTTTTGTAACGTGGTGTAGGTAGAATTGGCCACCGGATAATGTATTTTATTGTAAATTGTAAAATAAGTTAGGGTTAGGGTTAGATCAAAAGATGTGTATAAATAATAAGTTTGACCTCATTCTAAGGGTCAGCGAAATTGATGATTTTGTAGTCCATAGTTAATAGCAAAGCAATTTTTTCTCATTTCCTAGTTGCAGAGCTCAAGGCTCCATAGTTTTAAGCTTTCAGTAGTCAAATTCTCCCTGGGATTTATCTTTGTATCACGCACCAATGCATGCTGGAAGAATGTTAATGAAGAAGAAAGGGTTCTCTCAATGATGTTGTTGGCACTCTATCTTCTGGGTTGACGGTATTTTTATGCTTTATGTTCTTCATGTCCTTTTCTCTAATGCTTAAAGTAGATTAATGACCTCCTTTCTTTTGCTACTAATGACATATGAACTGAAGGTTGTATGTTTCTTCGGTATTTAGTGTAGTGTGTTAGAGCATTGTTGATGTTTTGAATGTTTAGCATAACTATAGGTAGATGAAATATTTCTAACTCTGCAAGATCTTTTTAAGTTTATTTGTTAATTAAAAGCATTCTTGGAGAAAATCCCACTCACCTGAATCCCTAGAGTTGACGAGTTGAAGATAACCAGCTATCCCCCTCAAAAAATAGTCACATCTCTCAACTGAGCCCCGCACTATTGTGACCTGACTCTCACGTGCTTTAACACCTAGGGAATCTCATTTCTCTGGACAACCTTTATAGGTGAATTTTTTCGGTACCCTGGTACCCAATGACAACTTACCTCTGTTGGTAGACCTGGTCACAAAGTCCAATCAACAGAAACTGGTGCTAGAAGGAGGGCATGAAATCGTCCCCCTCTTAGGATTCTAATTTTACACTTCCTGAGGATTTCCCAAGCCATAGTTTTTGCAGTCAAGCCTTCAGTGGGATTGGGTCTTTTTCCCCAATGAGATTTGAAAGAGTCCTTAGATTAGCTCCCAATCTTGAAAGGTTTGTTGAACTTGAGCCCTTTTCTCAAAAGAAACAGACCCTGAAAGTCAAACCATCCATCATTGTCTGGGGATCAAGCGTGCCATATAATATCTAAACTTCCCAGACAATCCCAAGAATCAGTGTTCAACCTACTCAAAATTCAACTCCCCCGATGGCTTCTTATTTTGGAAATACTGGGTCCCCAATGGGAACTTTTTTGGGTGCAGCCAATCATTTACCCCTGTACCCCAAAAATTTTTGTCCCCGATATGAGAACTTAGACTCATGAACCACAGAAGAGCATCTGCAGACATACAAAGATGCCATGAACTGACACCAGATCCAACATTAAGGCGTTGTGACCTAGATGTTTCCTCTGTCCCTAGGACAGAATGAATTGAACTGGTACCTCAATCTTCCTGCCAACTCCATCAACAGTTGGCAGGACATGGAAGATGGCTTCTTGGCTACCTTCCACGTACATGTGGACCCAGCTTGGTCCCACGGCCAGTTCATTTCCATCAAGAAGGAACCAAATGAACCCCTCACAACATTCAATCACTAGTTCCAACGTGCCCTGAAGCGTTGCATGGGTTCCTTCATCCCATCTGTGGAAGTGACCATACAAACCTATCTCAACGCAATGGATCCCTTTTTTTCCACTCTCCTTTGGAGAACTACCATCCCGAGTGACCAGGATACTTTGGTGAAAGTTTACAACCTAGCCTTAGAGTTGTCTCATGGCCTCAACAAATCCCCGGGCAGGATTGGGCAAAGCACCCCATTTAACATAATCCCTGGTAGAACTCCTTACACTGGGGGATATAACCCCAATTTGGCAATAGGTTCCCCCACGATGGCCATGACTTCCCCACCACCGCTAATAGACCAGCAGGCCCGGTACATATACCCATCAGAGACTCAGACAATGTCAGGTCTGGAATCTTTCCCTTGGAACCAGTCGTAGCAGACACAACAACCACAGACACAACCACCTGGAGTGCCCTTCTTTTAGTCATCCATAGCTAGAGGACTTCCGCCCTTGACTCTGGAAAATGTTTCTACCTTCCCAAGGAACCAACAACAATAACCGTCACATTGTGACACAAACACTTAGTTGACCGCTGAGGTAGAATCCCTCTGGAAAATGCTGTCTACCCTGACTGTAGACATGGGTCAACTAAAGGTGTGGTATTATGCACCCCAGAACTCCAATTCCCAAAGAGGGAATATTTTCTCTGGTCAACGAAACAACAATGTTGGGGGAAGAAATTTCAACAATGGGCCTCGGCCCAACCCACAGTAATGGAACAATAACACAAGCACTAGAGGTCCACCTCTAAACCAAAATGCCAATCAAAGTGGTGCTAGACCATCCCATTTCACGCCAGTCATAGACTTCCAGCCCATGACCAATTGGTGTATATTGCATGACACAAGCTCCCACAATGAGGTAAACTATGCCATGCTAGAGAAGGTCATCATGATTTTCCAGCTAGATAGGCAACAATCATCTGATCCTACTCCTCCAGAACCTCCTGTGCAAGAGCCAAGTCACGGTGCATTCAGTTGTGAGACCGTCTTCTTCAGATTAGCCAGAGAAGACAAAGAAGAATCTGAACTACAAGGATTCTTTGATGAGTCGATCTTGGCCTTTGAGGCCAATGCCTTCACTAACCCACGGGCTCCTACAACACTCAGAGCCAGGTTGGTAAAGGAATAGTTTACATGCCAACACCTCCCAAGGACACTCCTTCTCGGGATAATATAACTGACTGGCCCGTCCCTCTAAAAGGTTCTAGCTCTAACCAAGCAAAGGTCCTAGCTGAGGGAAGCCACCAATTCTTGGGAGGAAGGTTCAATATTATAAAGGCGTTAGAACAAACCACCACTTCCATGACCTTGATGGAGGTTTTACTAAAATTTCTAGAGCAGAAGAAGTCTCTTCTGAAACTCTTAGGAAACCCAGAAGTTGTTAGTCACCCACCCAAGAATGTCTCTTTTGAGGACGCCAATGTGGCCATCTTCCAAGGAAATAATGAAGATCCTCCATTCCTACTAGGCATGAACATACAAGGCAAAAACATACACAACTGTCTAGTAGATTATGGAGCTTCAGGCAACATCATGCCCCTATCCATATGCCAGAATCTCAGATTTTGACCCACCCCATCTAATGGTGCAGTAATCCAATTGGATAAAACTGGTCTGAAAATGGTGCGCAAATTGAAGAATGTCCGTATACAGCTCATCTAGGACCCCAGAATAGCTAGTATAATTGATATCCAAGTGGTGGACATCCCAGAGACTTATGGGATGTTATTAAGTCAAAATTGGTCTAAGTCCTTGAACAGATACTTTTCAACCAACTTTTCCCACTTATGGCTCACTTGGGAAGGAGAATCAAACAAGATCTAGGTTGAAAGTGGGCCCCAGATGAAGTAGGCCCTTATCAAAGTTGGGAGTGTTAATGAAGTATTATTCTCTAAGACTTCTCCCGGGGTGTATTAATCCCTTGAAATCTTAACATTCAATTTCACCCCGGGAGAAGATCCCATAGTTCTGCAGAGAACCCAAAACCTAGAAGAAAAATTGAGGGTTGGGGTCAACTCTCAAGATGCCATAGCAACCCCCGCTACACTCTTGTTTGACACTTGGTGCAGGGTATATTATCAAAAGCATTTATAGCTAGAGTGTGAAGCTTGTCTTTCTGTCACTACCTTGTACATTGACGCCCTCCAGAAAAAAGAGCATGAACATGATTCCCCGGAGCCCAGTATCCCTATTGGAAGTGCTTCTTCAGTGCCATCTCTCTGAGGATCTCAATCCCAAACCCCTCCAGAAGCAGACTTCACACACACACCCTTAGTGTAGGAGGAAAATCCTTCCAAGTCTCCCAAAAGTGATCCAAAGCCTACTCCATCTCCCCAACGCCAGATGATAAGTGACGATTTGTGGACCCTTAAGTTTGATGGTTCCCGAACCATGCAAGGCTATGGAGCCAAAGTAGAATTAATCAACCCGCAAGGGAAATCCTTCTTTGCATCCTACAGGATGCATTTTAATTTCACAAACAATGTTACGGAGTACGAGGCCTTAGTCCTTGGACTCCTATTTGCATTAAGGAAAAGAATCACTCTCCTTCGGGCCCTAGGTGATTCAGATTTGATTGTCAAAAAATTTTAGATTCAGTACACGTGTCATGATAAAAGGCTGGCTGCATATTGCAATCAGGCATGAAGCCTTATTAAGGATTTTGAAGCCTTCAGAATTGATCTCATTCCCTGGCGATGAAATTATGTCCCAGATGCCCTTGTTGTTTCTGCCAGCACACTTGAGCCCATGGCCAACTCACGACTCCAGAGATTTTCCATTGAGATAGTCCCCACCCCGTCCATTCCAAATAATGTCACCCACTTTCAAGTGTTTAAGGACGATCGACACATCCTGGCCTTCATTGCCAATGTTGGCATTTTTGAGGACCAGATAGTGGAGGAACGAGACCATAATGATACTAGATAGGGAGATGAAGATGATTGGATCATGGACCTACCTACCAACACCATCCTAAAGGGGATGGTTGCACTTGAACAAATCTTCAACTTAGACCCTCGGGGCTAGGAAAAGATATCACCCTCCTCTGAGGGAGGAAAATTTGAGAAAGTGAACATCGGCTAGCCCGGTGAAGAAAAGATGATACACATCGGTACCTCTTGCTCCCCTGAGGAGAAGGAGAAGATTCTCATGGTTCTCTCACAATATATAGACGTGATCGCATGGGGGTATGAGGATTTGAAAACATAAGACACATCCATTATGACTCATACCATCTCACTAAAACCTGATACTAAGCCTTTTTGGAAAAAGCAACGGCCAGTCAACCCGCTGATTGAGCCTCTGATTCATCAAGAGGTGAAAAAACTATTGTCATCCTGGATAATATTTCCAATCTGGCATACTACGTGGGTTGCCAACTTAGTCCCTGTGAGAAAGAAGAGCAGTGAAATTCGCCTTTCCGTGGATTTCTAAAATTTGAATAGAGCCTCCAAGAAAGATAATCAACCTATCCCCTCGCTGGATGAGGTGTTGCAGATAGTGAACGGATCCCAAATGATGTCTTTCTTGGATGGATACTCTAGCTACAACCAAGTTATGGTTAAGTTTGAAGATAGAGACAAAACGATGTTCACCACTAAGTGAGGGACATTTGCATATTGGAGGATGCCCTTTGGCCTGATTAACATAGGGGGCACATTTCAGAAGGCCATGGACATTGAATTCAAGGGCCTTGTGAACCGGTGCATAATCATCTACATGGATGATCTGACTATCTTTTCCCAAGACATGCATGACCATTCTACCCACCTCACCTAGATTTGCGAGAGATGTCACCGGTACAGAATATCCCTCAACCCCAAGAAGTGCATATTCAGGGTCACTAAAGGGAAGTTGCTCAGGAATATTATCTCTAAGAAGGCTATATCCATCGACCCAGAGAGAGTTGAAGCGCTACTAAATCTACAAATGTCTGGCAACAAGAAGGAGATGTGATCTTTCTTTGGAAAGATCAACTTTGTTCGGCGGTTCATCACTAGATTTGCTGAAATCGTGAAGCCACTCAATGAGATGATGAAGAAAGACACCAAAATTGTGTGGAGTCTTGAAGAAAAGTAGGCATTCACCTAGATTAAATAGACAATAATGAAGGCACTGGTCCTGGCTAGTCCAAACTACTCCCTCCCATTTTACATTTACTCCTTCGCTTTGTCGCATTCCACCGCGGTAGTATTGAACCAAAAGGTTGAAGGGAAAGAATGACCAATAGCTTTCATGAGCTCTCCCTTTGAGAACGCTGAAGTTTTCTATTCATCATTGGAAAAGTAGGCCTTCACTCTTATTCATGCCATGAAGAGATTCTGACATTACATTCTCTGAAGCAAGGTGCATACTATCATCCCGGACCAAGCTGTAAAATCTCTGCTGATGCAGAGTCAATTGGGTGAAAGATGGGGGAAATAGATGGCCATCCTCCAAGAATAAAACATATAAATGCAAACCATCAAGATATTCTAAGGCCAAGGACTAAGTCAAGCAATGACAGAAGAGACTCCCCACATAGAATGCCAAACATATATCGTGGAGTCCATTACTCGAGACCCGTGGTACACTGACCTGGTGTACTTATTGTTAAACAATAGATACCTAGAGGGGTTACCTCCCAACAAATGTGGCACCCTAAAAATGAAAAGCACTCACTTCATGATCAAAAAATTCATGCTTTACTGTAGGAATTATGAGGGAGTGTAACTTTAGTGCATCGATAGGGACCAAGCTGCGAAAATGATTAGAGAATTTCATGGGCAGTTTTGAACTGGGCATGGTTCAGCTGATGCCACCACCCATCAAATCCTTAGGGCCAGATATTATTGGCCCTACATATTTAAAGATGTCTACACCCACGTATGAAAGTGCCATACTTTCCAAACCGTAGAACATCATGAGTGTAACCCAGCTATGCCCTTAAAGCCGGTGTTTGAAGCCAGACCTTTCGCCCAATGGGCATTTGAGTTTATCAGGGAAATCAACCCCAACACATCTTCCAACCACCAATACATCCTAACTATGATTGATTACTGCACTCAGTGGTCTGAAGCCATACCTTGCAAAAATAACATGGCAGACGTAGTTATCAAATTCCTGGAAGAAAACATTGTCACAACATTTGGAATGCCCTTCACTATAGTATGTGACAGTGGTCCATCATTTTCTTTGGCACAACTACTTGAATGGACCTATGACCGAAAGATCACTTTGAAGTTCTCCAGCAACTATTACCCCCAGGGGATGGGTGTTGCTGAATCAACAAATAAAAATCTACTTGAAGTGATCAAACACCTGCAAGAACAAAATCCCTGGGATTGGCACCAAAAGCTGAGATTCACCCTCTGGGCAGATTGCATTCAAATTAAGGCTTCCCTGGGAACATCCCCATTCCATCTGGTTTATGGCCAGAACCCAGTGTTTCGGATTAACTTATAGATCCCAGTTTTATAATTTATGCAGGAATTTAACAACCGGGATAATATTGTGGAGGTTCAGCTCCTAAATCTGGTGCAGATGGAAGAACAACACGACAGAGTCTTTGAACATTTTGTGCATCACCAAGCAATGGTAAAATGATGGTTTGACCGCAAAGCGCAATACAAGGCCTTTCAAATTTTAGACCTGGTCCTTTTGTGGGACAAGGCCCAGGAAAAGAAAGGAAAGCACACCAAGTACCAACGGCTCTGGCTTGGACCATACCTAATCTCAGAGATCCACGGGGAAAATACCTATCACCTCAATACCATGACTAGAGAACCTGTCCCATTACCCGTCAATGGATAGGTCCTCAAACACTACTTTGAATAAGGCTGGTTTTCCCAGAGTTGTATTTTATGTAAATCTTCTGACTTGTAAATATTTCTTCCCTGGTGCCCTATTTGGGGTGCCTCACTTTGTAAATATTCTTGTTGGCCGTCCTCTAGGACCACCCCTTTTCTTTTGTTTCATTTTTTGGTTTTCTTCTGTCTTCTTTCTTGGGTCTAGCATTTTTTCTCCACCTCTTGTAAGCTGGTATACTTAGCATAACATCTAGTCTCTGGGATGGTACCCTTGGCACTGTGGTGAACTTGAAATCTATTGTTAGCATGGTGGAATTGGTCTGGTCTTTGGAGCTATTTTGCAAAGTTTGGTGGAAAATTATGAGTAATCTTTATCAAATTTATCCCCGGAAGCCCGATAATCAGTTAAATAAAAAATTAAGGAACAAGTAATCAGACACACCATGGGTAGATCGGTCATACTGGTTGGTTGACCCAAGTTTGAACTTTTAAAGATTCTTTCTGGGTTTGGAGTTTTCCCTCCCCATTCAGCAAGTTAAGGTGGGTGAATGGGTGAAAGAAGTACCGCCATTAAATTTAGCTAAGCTTAAGCTCAACGGTGAAAGAAGTATCACCCTCCCACCCAAAAGAGAATAAAGTAACAAAAGGAAAAATGGGATGAGACTTCAGTATCTGGGAGAAATGTGCAAAATTGATGACTTTGGGTTTAACATACCTAGTGCCTCTTCTCTTCTTCTCCTAGAGGTCATCGGCTTGACTTCCTTCCAAAGCACACACTTCACCACTGATGAAAGGATCGCGGATTGAATCGTGTATGGCTGGATTTTCTCAGACGTTTCACACCTTACAAGCAAGATGCCTTGAGTAACAATTTATTCTGGTTCTGCTAACCAAATATTATGTGGTTCTCAAATGCACTCAGACATTCATCCTAGATAGTCGCCATTTGTTATGCCCTGCATACTCGTCCCTACATTTTGTGTGCAAAATGTTGGGTCCCCCTTTTTTTTGTTGTTTGTTTTGCTTTTGGCTTTTGCCTTGTTTTCTTTTTCTTTGCTTCTCTTTTTTCCTTCTCTGGGTTTTCTTTCCCACGGTTTTGGTTTTGTTTTGTGTTTTTTTTCTTCGTGTCTCTAGGACCCGGTCCTGGAGTTGGTCATTTCTTTTCCAAAGCTGGATTTCAGACTCTGGGATTCTCTGCCATAATGTCTCCTTCTCGTAAGAAGACATGGTTGTTTGGAATCCCTGGGCTTGGAATCTAGAGGTTCACCTATTTTGAAGTTTACAGAGAGAAGGTAACTTACTTTTACCTTGGGTATAAATAAGGTTTACCTGTCATTTTCACAGTTACCACGATTAAAACACTTAGAGCTTTTGGAGTGATTCAAAGGCGATTTGAGTGTGAATTAAGTGTGAGTTCCTCTGAGCTTAGTAGATAATGACGAATCGATCTTTAGTAGTTGTTCTTGGCGTTGGAGGCGAAAGCTACTGCAGAGCAGTTTGGTGTTTCTTCCCTTTGCCATTCTTCAGATTCCAGGTTGGTGTTTCTAGTTCTTTCCCTCATTTTCTGTTTCGTTTTGATTTTTGCTTCATTTTGTTTCCATTTCTTCTTTGCATCTTTGTCATCTGGTTCGCCACCCTTTGGTGGGTTGGCTCTGCCAGAGGGTTGTCTGCTCTCTATGCAAGTGTAAGATAATGTATATGCTTGTACATTCTGGCTTTGTTTTAGGGTAGCTACTATGTGTTCTATTTTGGGTGTATATTGATGTATATAGTGTATATTTTTTGTAATCTTATGTATATACGCTTCAGCCCTTGGCCCTCCTATACTTTTTGTGTATATTTTGTATATGGGTGCTGTGTATATCCTTCAGAGTGTCAAGTTCATTGTGCTTTGTCATGAATTTCAACCCGACGGGATAGAGCTTGACGAGACAAGGTCACCACGATCTGAACTTGGCACCTCGATGGTTCAAACCATGGCAGCTTTCTTTCTCCTTTGTCTCATCACATTAAAAGGTGGGATTAATTCCCCATGTATGGCATTTAAAACATGTCCAATCTGGCATTCATTGTTGTCCCATGTTGGCCCACTTGTCCTAATCAATGCCATAACTGCCTTTACACCACTTGCCATTTTCCCATATGCCAGTGCACGTCAACTAGAGTCAGTTCATTGCCAATCACTTTGGCAACGGCTAGTTTTCTTAGACTTTGGACTCCTAGCGGGACCTTGTCTTCTTCTTTTTCTGCCACCATGTCAGTACATCCCAGAATGCTTAAGTCATGTTCAGTTTTTAGAAACTCTAGTACTTTTGGATATATACGCGCTAACATTTGCTTGACAGGTGCGCGCTGGTAGAAAATATCCCAGAGTTTTCCATATATTTGTATGTTCTGATGGTTTTTTGGTCTTGCAGGTGGTTGTTAAGCTTGTTCAAGATGTCTGATGATTTTGAGCCTCCTAATAGCCCAGAATTACCAACTACTTCCACCCGAGCAGCCACAAAATCAAAGTTGAAAAGAATGTCAGTGAAGTTGCCACTAACCTCCAAGTATCTGATGGAGGGAGGTATTGTGGGGTCTAAAATAGACTCCAAGGTTCAATAAATGACAGATCTGGACCCCAGGAATTGGGCCGAACTACAAGGTCTAATCCAGACCATTTATAGTTTGAAAGAACAAGGGGACAAAATATCAACTTACTTAGCTACCTCCGGCATCATCAAGGCCATGAATTTTCCATGCACGATGCAGTCCCTAAAACTTATCAGGTAACTAGTAGTGTTATATAATCCAGCCACTTGTTCAGTCTTGCTTCCAGATCCCTGGCCGCTACAATATCCTACCACAATCATCACATTAGACGATGCCACCTTTGCTTCCAGGTTAGGAATTCCACAATTCAAAGGGTCCATAGTAATCACCAGGGTACCCTCACTAAAGGAATTTGGTGAGGCCGAAACCATTTCCCGACAGCACCTCAGTAATCACTGGTTAAATTCTCTGAAGTGGGACTAGAAGAGAATGAAATTGGAAATTCCCCACAAGGATTTTATGGAGCCCATTCAAGCAGGCATAATATATTTGTGCAAAATCTTTGGATGGCCCCACACCCAGGAATACTCAGTGTGGATGTATTATTTCTTATACTTCATAACAACACATAGCAGGGCATTCAATTGGGCGGTGATCATTTCCAATCATGTGGATACACAGATGCGGATCGTTACCCAACACTCACAATTTTATATGACATCGTATGTGTTGTGGGCATTAGCATAGCAAAGGCTATCTTTTCAGAGCCTTGGAACAGTTAGAGAGCTCAAAAATGGTATAGGAAAGGTTACACCTTGGGATCATTATCCCCAGTTACAGTGGGAGCTAAGCTTCCATAATTTTTTCCGGGTAAATGATGCCTTAATTTACCATAACATTCTTACACTTACCCAAGATTCTGGGTACCGCCTCTCATAGGTAGCAAAGGAACTGGTCAACTCCTGTGGCCATTATTTCATTCAATTCAGGCATCACACTTACATCAGGGTGATAGTCTTCAATGGGAAGCCCTACCTCCCCTGGTATTGCAGGGATAGGATTATTCTTTTGGAATTTTGCAGGCAGATAATGGATCTGCATGCCCTCTTCACAGTGAATAAGGTCACTAATGTCCCATTCCCCTTTTCTTGCATGGATTATACATGCAGCCTCACCATGGCCTGGGAGGCAGATAATGACTTAAAAGGATTATAGCTGGTTGAATTCAACCACACTTGGAAGAACTATGACCCCCGCGGAAAAATTATCATCGCACTACTAAGGGCATCCCCCCAACATGAAGATGACATTGAATATTTTTGGGTGCATTGCCAGGACAGCTTTGATCTCTGGGCCTAGCAATGTACAAGAATGAGCAAAGGGCTCATGGAGGCACTGGACCTTTGAACCTTCCCGAAGGGTTTCAATGATGGCAGCCACTGGAGGATCCAGCGTATAAAGGATAGGGGATAGATAAATTGGACCTCCCTTTAGTGGATTGGGCTACTCCAAAGGATTTGATCATTGAAGGGGTATGCCGCCCCATTATAGAAGCAAGCCACAACTATTTTTCCCGTTGTGTACCCCAAAAGAACCCGTAAGAAAGCAACGATCAAGAAAACCATCTCTTCTTCAGCTAGCACTGGACCTTCTTCATCCACCGCACCCAGTGAAGCAAGTGTGAGAAAAGGAAAGGAAAAGGAGGGAGTCCCAGTGCCCAAGGCACCCCCTCAGATTCCCATGCTTCTAATGGTGAAACTACATAATCAGATGGAGTTAGCAAAGTTGGCTAGCCAACAAATTAGCATGTAGGTGGCCGCCAGCCTCTTGGTCACTCTAGTGACCTCTGCTCACCCAATGAGACCTCCCTTGTTGGCAGATATGATGAGTAGAAAGACTTTTTGTTGAGCCAGAGTCTTCCAGTATTCTGGACACAGGGCTTCTCTCATAAGGAAAAAGAAAATAGCAGCGATCTGCATACCAATTTCTCCTCTTGGTATGCCCGAGAAGCCCTCGATAGATGTAAGTTCAGATTCTCCCGAACCAAAAAGTATCTTTGACTCCTCTCCACCACATGATGATTTTTATGACACGTTCTAGGCAGATGAGCTTCTGGAGATCTGGCAAGGTGTCGATACAGCAGTGAAAGAAATTGACGCTTAAGAAAAGGAGGCCCCTGCAGAAGAAGAACTCCCCATATAAAAGGACATATCAGAGAAAGAGGCTTGGAATGAAAATGTTGAGCTTGAATAGGAAGAACCACAGGTCCAAAGGACCATAGATATGCCAAGGTAACCTACAGATGAGCCCCTGATGGGAGGAGAACCCGGACCTCAGGGAATAATCGTACCTCCAACCATCATGCTCCAGGTGCCTTTTGAGACTTTGGGTGACCAAGTACCTCGGAGCACCTTTGGTGAGGTTGTAACAGTTGCTGCCTTGTTAAATTTTGGCCAGTGACCTCATCCACCTCCAGAGGATGTTCCAATAGAGGAAGAAAATGTTGAAGTAAATAAGGCCGATAAGGCCCAAGAACAGTAGCAGCCAATGGACCAGGGGGTCCCAAGAGAAGAAAATGAAGAGGTTGCTAATACCACCAGGGAAGATGAAGTCCCTAGGAATACAGAGATGGAAACCAAAGAAAAGCTCTGGTGGCACCTATAGGCGCTCCCTTGTCATTGGCCGAAATGATGGCCAAAAATACTGAAACAAAGAAGCCCAAGAGGGCACAAGTAGTCCATACTCTCCAGACCAACCCAACAGGTAGTACAGTTGTGGTCAACGCGACACCCCTGGAAAATATAGATGTAGTGGCCACAAGGCCTGAAGACTATAGTATAACAGAGGTCACACTGGGGAAAAGGGGCAAGCAAGGAGAACTTAACTTGCTCAAGGAAGCTACCAAGGCTATAGAGGCTCGATATGAAAAACAGGGGCAAAAGCTATAGGAGGAAAGAGAGACAAATGCTAATCTCCTCACACTTCTGACAGAACTAACATGGCCCTTGGCCAAAGTCCACCCCATGACCCCTTCTTCTAGATTGCCACTTGCACAGGGCGATGTGGACTCACTGCGCATGATGAAGAAAAAGGCGCAAGCAGTGGACGGGTGGGTAGCTGAGCAAATAACGGTGATGAGAAAATTTCTAGCGGCATCCCTACTGGAATTTTGCAAGGTAGATCTCACCCTTAGCCATGCAAGAAGCTCCACTTAGGTATGGGAGTTAGACTTAGATAAATATGAAAAATGGAAGGTCAGGTTGGAGGAGATCCACAGCATTGGCAAAGAGGTTGCCATAGAATCTGGCATTTTGGGAGAAGAACTGGTTAAGAGCTTAAAAGAGAAATTGACTGCTGCATAATATCCCTTGGATTTATTCACGACATTCATGATCAGGGTATCACAAATTGATCCCTTCACCACCAGAATGTGTACCCCGAGGACTATGTCCTTAGTAAGTTCGATGAAAGGATGGAATCCCTGTATCCACCGGCTGGAGATTTTGATCAAGGCAGGTTGTCCCAGTTGTCAAAGACCATGATTCGGTCACATGACACCATCAAGAAGGTGAACAAATTCTGGAATGGGGCCGGAGAGGTTGAGGAAGAAATGGAGGCTTTCTGTAGCAGATGGAGTAGCATCCAGAGCATAGACAAGGAGAGAATTAGCCAAGTGTTAGAGGCTTGGGAGAAAATGTAAGTCAATAAAGTTCTCCAAATCTGGGAGAAATTGGTCCGACGCTATATTTGATATTCTTTATTCTTTTGGAATGCAAGTTCCCGCATCCTGGAGTTCCGGGTCCCACATTTTTGAATTCTTCAAGTGACCCGTGTCTCGGTTCCCAATGCTGACTAGTCACTTTCAAGGCAGTAATAAAGGTTGTCAGAAGGTGGATAACTACATCAAGGAACGTCAGCTCGATGGGAGGTTTTTGACAGATGGTCTTCCCAAGGTGCCACTTCAGAGATACACCTGGTGCATCAGAGATAGGGTGCCACTTTTCCCATTTATGAGGCATGTAGCCTTGATCCCCGGGGGATCGAATTTCTTCTTTCTCCTTCTCAGCTCTCATCTCGAGGCTGATTCTTCCACTCCATCTTTCTTGTCTTATTCTTCTGATATGTTAGGCCTTTCCATCTTGAGACTTTTTGTAACGTGGTGCAAGTAGTACTAGCCACTGGATAATGTATTTTATTATAAAGTGTAAAATAAGTTAGGGTTAGGCTTAGATCAAAAGATGTGTATAAATAATAAGTTTGACCTCATTTTAAGGGTCGGCAAAATTGATGATTTTGCAGTCCAAAGTTAATAGAAAAGCAATTTTTTCTTATTTCCTAGTTGCAGAGCTCAATGCTCCATAGTTTTAAGGTTTTAGTAGTCAAATGCTCCCTAGGAGTTATATTTTTATCACGCACTAGTGCATGCTGGAAGAATGTTAATGAAGAAGAAAGGGTTCTCTCAATGATGTTGTTGGCACTCTGTCTTCTGGGTTGACGGTATTTTTATGCTTTATGTTCTTCATGTCCTTTGCTCTAATGCTTAAAGTAGATTAACGACCTCCTTTCATTTGCTACTAATGAAATATGAACTGATGGTTGTATGTTTCTTTGGTATTTAGTTTAGTGTGTTAGAGCATTGTCGATGTTTTGAATGTTTAGCATAACTATAGGTAGGTGAAATCTTTCTAACTCTGCAAGATCTTTTTAAGTTTATTTGTTAAGTAAAAGCATGCTTGGAGAAAACTCCACTCACCTGAATCCTCAGAGTTGATGAGTCAAAGATAACTAGCTATCCCCGTTGAAAATAGTCACATCTCCCAACTAAGCCCCACACTGTCGAGACCTGAATCTCACATGCTTGGAGGCTCGAGGAATCTCATTTTCTCGAAGAACCTTTATAGGCGAAGTTGGTCGGTACCCCGGTACCTGGTGACAACTTACCTCTGTTGGTGGACCTGGTCACAAAGTCCCGTCAACAGTTTCATGTTAGCGTTTCATGTAACCTGGTTTAATATGGTTAAAGTTTCATGTTAGGGTTAATGTTAAGTTTTTGTTGATTTATGTTTCAGTTTCATGTTAGGAGCTTGATTTGTTAGAGTTTCATGTTAGGGTTTCATATCCAGTTCAGGTTTCATGTTAGGGTTCAATATGGTTAAGGTTTTATGTTAGGACCTTAATTTGTTAGAGTTTCATGTTAGGGTTTTATATGGTTAGGGTTTCATGTTAGGGTTTCATATCTAGTTAAGGTTTCATGTTAGGGTTCAATATGGTTAAGGTTTTATGTTATTGTTTCATGTAACCATGTTCAATATGGTTAAGGTTTCATGTTAGGGTTAATACATTACAATTTATGTTGATTTATGTTTCAGTTTCATGTCTAGGTTTAATTTGTTAGAGTTTCATGTGTTGGGGATCAATATGGTTTTAAGGTTTCATGTTAGGGTTCAATATGGTCAGGGTTTCATGTTAGGGTTAATGTTAGAGTTTATGTTGATTTATGTTTTAGTATCATGTTAGGACCTTAATTTGTTAGAGTTACATGTTAGGGTTTTATATGGTTAAAGGGTTTCATGTTAGGGTTTCATATCCGGTTAAGGTTTCATGTTAGGGTTCAATATGGTTAAGGCTTTATATGTTAGGACCTTTCATGTTAGGACCTTAATTTGTTAGAGTTTCATGTTAGGGTTTCATGTTAGGGTTTCATATCCAGTTAAAGTTTCATGTTAGGGTTCAATATGGTTAATGTTTTATGTTAGGGTTTGATGTAACCTGGTTCAATATGGTTAAGGTTTCATGTTAGGGCTAATGTTACAGTTTATGTTGATTTATGTTTCATTTTGATGTCTAGGGTTAATTTGTTAGATTTTCATGTTAGGGTTCAATATGGTTTTAAGGTTTCATGTTAGGGTTCAATATGGTTAGGGTTTTATGTTAGGGTTCAATATGGTTAAGGGTCCTATTAGATCTTAAGGGTCCTAGGTATAGATTAAAGAGTTCTAATAGGTCATCCTCCTGTATTTTAAACAGTCATACTTAGGTTCTTAAAAATGTTTAAATTTCAATGTAGGGGTCCTAAAGGGTCCTAAGGTACTTGTACTACTTGGGTCCTCTAAGTGTCTTAATGTGTACTAGGACACGTACTAAGACATGTAATATTTTAACATCTAACTCTACATGAATAACATATATACATACATAACTCTAAAACATATACATGTACATAATTTAGAGAGAGAGAGAGAGAGAGAGAGAGAGATTCCTAATAAATTTACTAACTTTAAAAGCAATTTAAAAACAAATTTTTTTAATTTCTAACATTTTGTACTATGGTTTTCTATCATTTTCTAACATGTACTGAGTTACAATTTTTTATAACATTTGCTAACATTCTAATTACAGTTTTCTAATATTTTCTAATTATAACTAAGTTTATAATTTTCTAATATTTTCTAATGTTTTATAATATTTTCTAATGTTTACTAAGTTACAATTTTCTAATATTTTATAATGTATACTAAACTTTACAATTTTCTAATGTTTACTAAGTTACAATTTTATAATATTTTCTAATGTTTACTAAGTTACAATTTTATAATATTTTCTAATGTATACTAAAATTTACAATTTTCTAGTATATACTAAGTTATGTAATTTTCTAATATTTTTGAATGTATACTAAGTTACAATTTGCTAATATTTTCTAATGTATACTAAGTTACAAATTTCTAACATTTGCAAACATAAATATGTTGGAAAGTGACAATGCAAGCAATTGTTATTTTGTCATTGATGTCAAACCTTAATTGGTAAGACTATTGTTATCTGTTTAAGTACCATATCTATTGATTGAAGAAGAAGATTTAACAAGAAGATCAAGTGAATGGTTGAGTTAAGGCAAATAAAAGGGTACTTGATTAGTTGACACTTGTATACACCCTAAAATGGTCGCCTAGACTTTGGGCCCCATTTCTCAATTTATCAAATCCCTGAATCAATATTTTCAAATATCAACAATATCATTTATATAAATTTCCTTGATCAAATCATAATCAATTCAATATTTCCTAAGGTTTGAGCCTTATTTAATTTAAAAGAGAAAAAATAAAAATAAAAATCTTATTTAATTAAGAGAACATGCTCTTTTTTAATTAATT
>MU227853.1:1133734-1145133 GCA_018584345.1 Thuja plicata
CTGAGAGCAATTTTACAAATCTTGCAACTCCATGCATAGAGAGCTATGGATCGATTTGTGAGGGCTCATTCTTGAGTTTCTTTGCATGTAAGGATTCATAGAAGTGCACTACTTTTGTGTGTACAACACTCTAGCAAAGTAATTAGTTGTTTATCTTTCAAAGACAGTTTTTCTGGCTGTTTTGTGCTGAGCAAGTCTAGCTTGTGCCGAGAAAGTTTGGTTTGATGCTGAGCGAAGTTGTTTTTGACAAGCAAGTTTGTTCAGTGCCGAGCACCAGTAAAATTTCTGAGTGGAAACAGTGATGTCGGCCGACTTACAGTATTTGGATTAATGATGACATTTGAGATCTCTGGTTGATTTAGTTAATTTTATTGGGATATGTAAAGTTAATTAAAGATTGATCCACGTCATTTAATGTATGGATACCGATAATTAATGCATGGATTCAAGATTTAATTAGAGACTACTTTGGAGAATTAAATGTAATTTAATGATGGAATGATTCATTGGATCTAACCTAACCTAAGATCTATGATCTTGATTGAGTGGAAAATATTTATCTGACCTAGACAGAGAGGTATATGATAACCTCAAGGGGTTATTCATTGAAGTGTGGATGTGGTGGTGGATGTACTGATTGGTGCACATGTTTATATGCAAGAGGATTGCATAGTTGATTTACTGATTGGCATGACCTAGTAGAGAAGGCTGAACACAGAAGTAGAAAGTTGCATGTGTGATTGCTTGACGGATTTCCAAGGAGATCAGAAGATTGAAATGACAATGCAGGCCACTCAGTAAGTTAGCATCAGAGCTGTAATTGGATCTGAATTTTTAAAGTAAGTTGTATGTATCATATCACAACTATTGATTACTTTCCAACCATTGTATCAGTTAAAATCCTTTAACAAAGTTGACCTAACAATCATTTGTATAAATCCTCTAAGCAAGGTGACATTCAGGTGGAATGTTCTAAGTCCTTTAACAAGGCCACTTCTGACAGGGTGATTAAATCATTTAACCAGGTCACACCTAACAGTGTGTTATTGTAACCTTTAATAGGGTTGGCTCCTCACAAAGCTCACTTTAGAAGAGTGAAACTTGGTAGCATGTTGCTGGTGGTTTTTTCCATATTGGGTTTCCACGTTAAATACTTGTGTCAACTTGTGTGAATGCTTATGGTTTGTTTTACTGTTATGTTTCTACAAGCTAATTACATTAAATAGTAAACTGCATAATTAAGTTGTTGACATATGCTACTGCTGCCGAGTAGATCTGAATTGTTTCAAATATAGAAAGTTTTATTTGGTACATCTACACCTGAGGATAACTAATTCACCCCTCTCCTCTCAGTTATTCTAAATTCATTCTAACAATTGGTATCAGAAATTTTTAATGTTTTCTAATATTTTCTAACATTCTACTATGATATTCTAACATACTACTATGATTTTCTAACATATTCTAAAATTTAGCTATCATTTTCTAACATTTCTATAAACTAAATATTATTCAAAACAAATAATTAACTAAAATAAATATAAAACATACAATTTAGAAAAAAAAATGAGAAAAATGTGTGTACCTGATACTACTAACAATCACAAGAGTTTGAAGAAGCTCGGGAGCTACTGACATCGTACTGGTCATCACTGGTTTGCTCTAAGCCCTGGGTCCACAAAATCTCCAACAATGAATAATAAAAATGAAATGGGTAGTCGGGAATTTATACAAATTTTGGAAAAAATTGGCTTCACGTGAAGTGGGGCTTCGCACGAAGTACCCTGCGTGGGGTACTTTATGTGAAGTGTTAGATTTGCATGAAGTGCCCCACGCAGGGTACTTTGCGCGAAGCCTATTAATCACTTCACGCGAAGCCACCAAATTTATTTATTTTTTTTGACAGTCCGAAATTCTTCATCCCAAAAAGTGGGACACACTATTGTGATTTCACCCAAGGACAAATTCAGGTTTCACTGGCAGATGTTATAACTGCAACCAAGTGGGCCATACCATGGGTAGTTGTCCTGACAAGACCTCGACATCATCTATGGGGGATAGAAGAAGTATGTTGGTGCAAGAGGATGACACTCAAAGTTTCACTTCTCCTATCTCCAAGGCAAGGCCAGTATTGGATGGGGAGAATCTAATGTTGAGAAGGACTTTGTTGAAAGTTCCTAATACCATAGAGCCACCTCAGAGAAAGAATTTGTTCAAGACTACTTGTAGGTCTTATGGGAAGATCTACAAGGTGATAGTGGAGTCTGGATCCACTGAGAATATAGTATCAATAGAGATGGTGGACAAATTGAAACATAGAAGGATACCTCATACCACTCCCTACAAGGTATCATGGCTAATCAAGGGACAAAAAATAGTGGTGGATGAACAACCTATGGTGGAGTTTGAAATAGGTGAGTATAAGGACAAGGTCCTATGTGACATACTACCCATGGATGCATGTCATCTTCTTTTAGGATGTCCATGGCAGTATGATGTGAAGGCTATTCATGAAGAAGAAAAGAACAATTATGTAATCACCAAGCTATGGAAGAAGTTTCAAATGGATCCATTGTAGGAAACTAATGAAGAGAAGCATGTGGGAACTAGTGTGATGCTCTTGAGTGGAAAGGAGTTTCTAAAATTTATGAAGAAGGAGAGAGGATTCTGTTGTGCAGTGATAGTGAAACCAAAGGAGGAGCCCAAGGAGAAAGCCAACATGCCACTAGAGGTACAAACATTGTTGGAAAGGTATCATGACATAGTGGATAATGGTTTTCCAATGGAATTACCACCAATGAGGGATGTGAGTCATCAGATAGACCTCATACCTGGAGCAAATTTGCCAAAAAAGGCATCATATAAAATGACACCAAGTCAAAAGGCAGAGATAGAAAAATAGATTCAAGATTTATTAGAGAAAGGACTAATAAGGAAAAGTTTGATTCCTTGTGTTGTGCCAACTGTCCTTGCACCTAAGAAGGATGGAAAATGGAGGATGTGCAGTGACTCTAGGGCTATAAACAAGATCGCAATCATGTATAGATTACCAATGCCCAAGATAGAAGGTTTGATGGACAACTTGGGAGGTTCTTGTTATTTCTCCAAGGTGGATTTGAAGTTAGGGTATCACCAAATACAAGTTAGGCCTAGTGATGAATGGAAGACAACCTTCAAGACAATGAACGGTTGTATGAGTGGCTTTTAATGCCCTTTGGCCTAACTAATGCACTTAGCACATTCATGAGGCTCATGAATGAAGTGCTAGCAGATTTCATTGGTAAGTTTGTAATAGTATATCTTGGCATGACATTTTGATATTTAGCAGATCCAATGAGGAGCACATGAAGCATTTGGAGATGGTCTTGAGGAGGCTACATCAAGAGAAGTTGATGATCAATCAAGAAAAGTGTGAGTTCCTGAAAACTGAATTAGTTTATCTTGGTTTTGTGGTTTCTAATGGATGCATGAAAATGGATCTTGATAAGGTTAAGTCTATTTTGGAATGGCCTACACCTAGATCCATACGGGATGTTAGGACTTTTCATGGATTGGTCTCCTACTATAGGAAATTTGTGAGAAATTTTAGTCATGTATGTGCCCCTATCCTCAACACTATCAAAGGAGGAATCAAATGTCAGTTTAAGTGGACTATAGCAGCAAACCAAGGATTTGAAATGTTGAAAAAGAGGATAGAAGAACTACCTACACCTAGTTTCCCCAAATTCAACCAGTTATTTGTGGTGGAGTGTGATGCTAGTAATCTAGCCATAGGAGAAGTATTAAGTCAAGAGGGACACCCTGTGGCATTCTTCTCAGAGAAGTTGAATGAGGCCAAACAAAAGTACTCCATCTATGATTTGGATTTGTATTCCATGGTGCAAGCACTAAAACAAATGGAGACATTATCTCCTACCAAGGGAATTTATGGTCTATACAGATAACCATGCCCTTGGTTTCTTAAATGGGCAAGAGAAATTGAACCAAAGACACCTTAAGTGGGTAGAATCTTTGTAAGCATACACATTTTTCATCAAACACAAGAAAGGGGTTAGCAACAAGGTTACAGATGCTCTTAGCAGAAGAGTACTAGCTATACAGGAGATACAATTGCAGAGTGTGGGGATGAATGATTTGAAAGACCTCTACAAAGAGGATAATGATTTCAAAGATGACTATGAGGCATGTGTAAAGTTCCAACAGGGGTTCAAAGTGGAATTCACTGAATATATGTTGCAGGAGGGACTATTGTTCAAAGGACACCTAATGTGTATACCTCAGTCCTCAATGAAGGAGAACATTGTGAATGAGAAACACCAAGGAAGTTTGGGAGGCCACTTTGGAGTGGATAAGGCACTTGAGCAAGTGAATAGGCATTACTATTGGCCTAGGTTATAGTCAGATGTCATAAATTTTATGGAGCACTATCAAATATGTCAGAGGGCTAAAGGAAAAAGTAGTAACAGTGGATTGTATCAACCTCTATCCATACCTCAGAGGCCTTGGGAGTGCCTAGGTATGGACTTTGTTTTGGGGTAGCCTAATACACCAAGGGGACATGATAGTGTGTTTGTTGTGGTGGACCATTTTAGTAAAATGGCATACTTCATTCCATGCAAGAAAACCAATGATGCTTCACATATTGCAGGCCTATTCTTCAGGGACATTGTAAGAATCCACGGATTGCCACTCAATATAGTAACTGACCGAGATAGTAAGTTTGTGGGTCACTTTTGGAGGACCCTTTGGAAGATGTTGGGGACTAATTTGTCTTTCTCTTTAGCCTACCATCCACAGTAAAATGGGAAAATGGAGGTATTCAATAGGTCACTCAAGAACTTTCTAAGATGCTTGACCAAGCAACATGGACAGTCATGGGATCACATTATAGGCCAGGCAGAATTTGCCTATAATGACTCCATTAACATGAGTACTAGTAAGAGCCCCTTTGAGATAGTCTATGGAACCAATCCTAGAGGGATCCTAGAGTTGAGGAATCTCAGTTTGCAGGACAAAAGCAGTGTCCAAGGGGAGTCATTTGCAGAACAGATGAAAGAGCTTTATGATCAAGTCAACCAGACTCTACAAAATCCAGAGGAGAAGTATAAGTCCAGGGGATACCAGACAAAGAGGGATTTTCAGTTCAAGGTGGGGGATCTAGTACTTTCTTACCTTAGAAAGGAAAGACTATCCAAGGGTCAGCATACCAAGTTGCTCATGAAGAAGATAGGACCCTTGAAGATATTGCATAAATATGGAAACAATGCATATGAGGTGGAGTTGCCTCCTGGTTTGGGAATTTCACCCATTTTTAATGTATGTGACCTGCATCCCTATGAGGGACCATCACCAGACATAGGTCAACCCATGCTTACAGATTTGGGAGGTGATGATTGGGTCAAAGATTTGCCTACCCCAATCCCTCTGCAGCTAGACAGTATACTGGATTCAAAGGTGATCAAGAAAACAAGGAAGGGTACTTAAAAAGAATATCTCATCAAGTGGTAGGGACTACCAAAAGCTAAGGCCACTTGGATGAGAGAGGCAAACATTCTGAAACATGGGGTCGGGTGATACCACAAGAGTGGGTTACACTTTTTTTCCTAAATGGACATTGAAGTACATTTTGAGAAAAACTTTCACATTCGGATGCATATTGTCGTTAAATTGTTTAAAATTGGAAGATGAAGTATACTAGAGTCTTTTAGGATTTCCTGTCTAGATTCTAAATTTATATTTTTTATATTTTTTTTAATTGATTTTAATGGTTTTTTTTTCTCCCACTAAAACTGCTATGTTGCTGAAAACGTCATTTTCAAAAAGGTACAATGACTTCGTAAATCATAACTTTTTTTCTAAATTAGATATCAATGTGCTTCTTTCGAATTTGGTTTTGTAACATCCATACAGAGGGCATGCAATTGGTTTGACGACATTATCATGATTATTTCATATTTTATGAATGTTTGAAGTAGAGTCAACCGTAATTTTGACATACCTTGACTGCATAGTTGATAACTTGCTGTGTATTTATTGAAATTCAAAAAAAAAATTTGATAGAAAGAAGACTTGAAGCCAAAGGGCACTGTTATTTTTCAAATTTTTTTTTCTATTTTCTACTATTTTTCATTGAACATCAAACCTGGAAGTTTATATTCGATAAAAAACCTACATCCGATGCACGTCAAAATACATAGACCTAATTAATTCAAAATTTATCAAATCTATATTCGTTAGAAAGCTCGTTCATAGTACTTGTGCGATACAAAATGAAGTCTCCCCATTCTTCCATTTGAGCCCCGCGCTTGAGCCCTGAAGCCATGAAAACTGCAGATTTTTGTTAGCCTCTGCAAATGGCCTCTATTTAGAGGGTTTCGATAGAAAGTAGTTTCAATAGAAACTAATTAGTTTCAATCGAAACTAGTTTCTATCGAAAGTAATTTCTTAGTTTAACATGCATATGGGTAAAAAACATAGCAAAATTTTGACTAGTTAGTTTCGATCGAAACTAAGCAAAAAATGTAGTTTTGATCGAAACTAAGAATGTTTTGATCGAAACAATCAGGTACTTTCTATCGAAAGTACTTGACTAAATCCCCCCCCCTCACTAATTTTGTGACGAATTCCTTCCTCCGAAAAAGTGTAACCCACTATTGTGGGACCACCCGGTCACTATTGAAGACCTCCTAAATCAAGGGACTTGAGTTCTTTGTCCCAGGGGAGTATGGTGCAGAGCACCTCCCATTTTTGATGTGGTTTGTGTGTTTTAGGGTTGTGTTAGGTGTTTTGTGTGGGATGTAATAAGATCCACTAAGTTGGCTCCAAATTTTCTCATCTCAATGTTTGTAAGAGCCAAAAGTGCTCAGTAGGTGATATTGTGGTCATTTTGACCTAGAAAGGTAAAAATTAATGTTTTTGTGTAACTTGGGTTTAGAGTGTCTTCTAGGACCCTAAGTAACCTAACTAAAGTCACGGAAGTCAAAAACATCCATCGATTTGACTAAAATAATCAAATAGCAAAAGTTGCTCGAGCAACTTTTGAAACTTTTTTGCAAGAAATTGCAAATGGAGGTTGGAGCGGTTATAAATACCCATGCTCAGGTATTTGAGCATTTATCTTTGATTTTCAGAAGGTTAATGGAGTTTTTTATTGCATAATATATTTGTGTACCTTCTCTACGAATGTCAGACTATGTTTCTTTGTAATCTGCATTGTTTCTTGTCTTCTGTACGGCTGTGTACGGATTGAATTGGGTGATCGGACCCCACAGTGGTGTAGAGGATTGAATTAGATCTCTTATGCATTTACAATTTTTATTTCAAATTATCATAGTGTTTAAAGTTATAATAAGATTTAAGCCACTGATCTGTAAGCTCCATTTATAGAGTTGCAATGGTGAATATGGCTCTAACCTAAGCATCCATCGGTGGAAATGGCTGAAACCATGGGGGATGAAGAGTTAGGGTTTGTACATATATATTTTTCTTTCCTTTTTGTTTTGGCAATAGGATTCCTAGACTTCGAATGAATCCCTATGGCTGACTGTTAGGAACAGGTGAGCCTGGAAAGGCTAAAGATTGGATTGCATAGAGGACCCATGATCTTGGATGGTGGACTTAGTGGCATGTGTAGAATCCCTAAAGTCTTCCTATGAAGGATCAAATGGTGAGAGATGATGACAGGAAGTTCGAAGACAAATTTGGTAATATTTTGTTCTGGCTGATCTAGAGGCCTAAAAGATAGGCTGAAAACTAGGGCATGGTGATAATTAGGGTTGTGGGTACATTCATAAGCTAGGATTTTAGATTCTAGTAGTTTTTGTGGATACCTTGAAGATTTTAAAGGTCTTCTATGAGTTTTTTTGAAACATTTGGGATCTTTAGCCCTGAAACAGTGAAATTTTACCTACTAGGAAATAGGGCTATTAGGCCTCCTAGTGTATTTGGGCAACAATTGGATTTTTGGAGTGTCCAGAAGAGTTGGAATTGATTCTAATGGACTTTTAATGGACCTAGAACATAGAAAAGAGTCTATGAGGTGTGTGGGAAGATCCTAAGCAAGGGTTTGGGATTCTAGGAGAAAGAACTAGTGAAGAAACTTAGGAAATTGAACAACTAGTTGGACTAGTTGATCCTAGAGGTATTTTGTGTCTTCCACAAATAAACTATACCTAGGAGGCAAGTTGATAGAAGGATCTAGGAGATCTATATTGGAGAATTTCACATAAGAGGAGTAACAATTGAATGATTAGAAGAGATTAGAAGTATTTTGGAAAAGAAATCACTAGAACCCTAGACCCTCACAGACCATGGTGAGATAATTAACAGCATATTGCCAAAAGAGAATATCGGGAACACACAAAATCTATGATAGCGACGAAGTGGAGAAAACTAAACTTCTTGGTTATGCAATTAAAGTCCATTACTGATATTTATAACATTCAGGAGGAGAAACGATATTTATACCGGGCAAATTAAAGACGTAACGTTGTGACCTGGGGAGAAACGATGCCAAAAAGTTGGTAAAAAGTATGTATTAGTTTTTTAAACATATTTTGCAATCGAATTCAGCACGAATGGCAATCCAAGGAATGTCGAATGTTGAGTTGTAACCTAATCCATAAGTCAATATTTTTATTCAAAGTAGTGAATCATGAATATTGGCAGTCATGAACATTTATTATAAAAATATTAATGGTGGATTCCAATTGTAAACTGCATTTCTATCGAAGGAAAGAGACGAGTATTTAATAGCCGCCTTGGTCCTACATTACTTGAGATGGTCAATTACGAAACGATAGCATTTGTTTATTGAAAGTGGGTTATACATTGAGCATTTTGGAATCTAACAAATTAAATGATTCGAATACAAAGTGTTTTTTGGTAGACGTCAAATGAATGAGCAATTCTAACTCTATAAACTTACTCGTGTGGTCCTATCTATTGAATATCTGAGATATTGTCGTAAATATTGGTCCAATATGAAATCTTATGTTTTCCTATGATTGTTTTTCTTATTTTGATAGATTATGTCTTTTACTTTATTCTATAATGCTTATTAGAGGTTGTGGAAAAGTAAAGATTTGTGAATTGGCATGGATAATTTTAATTTTAAATCTTTTTGTCTAAACAAAACATTTCTATATTGATCAGAATAGAAGATTTTAATGAAATTTAAATGTGCTTATGTACCCCACCACTACCATTCAATTTAGTATTATAGGTTGGGGCAACTTTATAACTCATCACATGCTTGGTACATGTATAGAGTAACACAAGATGATTTATTCCACGTGTCTTCATTATGCATTTTTATATTTATTTACCTTCTCTTATTCGTTATTGTTAAATTTTAGATCAAAATATATGGCTTTTAATTTTCTTTTATAAATTCAATATATGTAATGTATTTAACCATAATATATATTTATTATTGATAAAATAACATATATATATAAATATATTTAATATTCAATATCATGCTATAGGAATGAGACTTGTATTGTGTTGTATATACTTGTCTCTTATCAACCAACTAAAGACTATATATATGAATTTGTGAGACATACCATTATATAGACATGTCTCCTTGAGGAGACATGACTCTATAATGTCATGTCCCTATAAGAAACCCTTACTACCTGATAACACTAATCGGTTAGCGTAAATACATTACTGTAAGTCATTAATAATTCATTTCAACCCGATAAATCGCGGGTGATTTAATATTTGTTCATAGCACCTGATAATATGGTGTGATCATTACTAAGTGCCCAAATGTTGATTATTAATACTCAATGTTTAATATATATTAGTCGATATCCATAAAACCGATATTAATCGATATCATAAACTATTCGACACTATTGCATGGAGTTGGCCAATACAAATTGCTATTTGAGGATAACCAATACAAATCGGTAATACCAATATTTGATTAAATGGTAACATAGATTTAAACTGATATCAATCGGTATTAAAAAAACCAATGTCAGTCAGTGTTAACCAAACCTATGACAATGTATATGACCGATACTAATTTTATTGCATGACATATTATTTAATCAATTATAATATATATTATACATTGTATATGTATATTGATATATATAATAATATCATTATTGTTATATACATTGTCATATATGTATTATTAATATACATTGTATATGTATATTGATATATATAATAATATCATTATTTTTATATACATTGTCATATATGTATTGTTATATAATATCCACAAAATCACAAAATAATGACGACTCTATCCACAAAATCATGACCTTTAGTATGGATTATCTCTATTGGCAATTCTATCTACAATGCAGGAAATCATCTATTGTGATTTGTTTCATCCATCAAACGATGTCTATCACAATAGAAGGTCAATGGTCTATTGAAGGAACTTAATCCACCATGCAGGAAACCATTTATTGTGAACTGTTTCAGCCATCACACGATGTCTATCATAATACAAGGTCAATGGTCTGTTTAAGGAACTGAATCCACCATGCAAGAAATAATCTATTGTGATCTGTTTCAGCCATCACACGATGTCTGTCACAATAGAAGGTCAATGGTCTGTTTAAGGAACTGAATCCACCATGCAAGAAATCATCTATTGTGATTTGTTTCAGCCATCACATGATGTCTATCACAATAGAAGGTCAAGTTATTGTAAGGTCATCACCTTCCAATAACTTTTACAAATACAAGTGATAATCATTTGGAAGTCGTCACTTCCTCATGATTTATAGAGGGCCCATATAGTTATAAAATAACATTAGTATAATAATCAATAATCATGTCAACTTTACCTCAGAAGTGTTCAGTGAATTCCCTCTCAATCATAAGGTGTCCACTCTTATGGATTTCATGATTCCTTTATAATCTTCTTGAATGTAGTTGATCAAATTTGGAGAGTTTGGCGCAAGCACTTACTCCTTGTCTAAAGTTTTCCCATTAACTCTGCTCATCAATTTCCATTAGATTTACGAGGATTTTTTATTATTGCCTTTAGCTAATTCTTCCATAATACCAACATCATTCGAAGTGTCCATGATTCAAAATTAGAGGCACCTTCAAGTCTATCTTCGAGTCTCATTCCATTTAACATTCTATAGATATAAAATTTCCAAAAATCTGATCTAGATCTTCCTTCAAGCGGTTAGGCTTTAACGAAGGAACCTGGCTCTGATACCATGTTAAATTTTAGAGCAGAAGATATGGATTTTAATTTCTTTTATAAATTCAATATATCTAATGTATTTAATCATAATATATAAATATACATTTATTATTGATATAATAACATATATATATATATATATATATATTTAATATTCAATATCATGCTATATAAATGAGACTTGTATTGTGTTGTATATATATATATA
>MU227853.1:1188143-1203960 GCA_018584345.1 Thuja plicata
TCTAATCTTCTTAGAGCCATCTTCTAAGATCTTCACAAACCCTCTGCAATGAATCACCAACTAGATCCAACCTTTACTGTAGGTCCTGGTGCAAACTGCCTCACATTCGGTGCTCTGTCCACACACTGAAGAATAACCACACTCTGATAAACTCTACCCAAGGTCCTGGTGCAAACTGCCTCACATTCGACGCTCTGTCCACACACTCAGGAACAACTATACTCTAATACCACTTGATGCAGTGCAAGGTAGGAGAATCCCCGATGGAGATGCCCTAGCCCCCAGAAAATAACCACACAATATAATATAATAAAAATACAGAGATATAGATCCACACAATGCCAATACTCATAATAGAATCATCATATTTTCATCAAACATGCCCGGCTGTAAGGCCTTCCAGGTTACGGCCAAATACAATGCAATTACAATAGAAAATCCACAATATCTCGCAAGATCCAAACCAAAACCTAGCTAGCCCAGATCCATGCACTGGTAGGAACACCCAAGGAAGATCTAAACTTGTGCTCGCAAGCCCACCAAGCAATCTCCTTGTTTCCCAAGCCGCAGCCACTAGCTCCTCTTAAAACTCGCTCCTCTACTTCTTCCTCTTCTCCAGGATGAATTAATAATCCTAGCTAGTCCAGATCCACACACTGGTAGGAGCCCCCAAGGAAGATCTAAACTTGTGCTCACAAGTCCACCAAGCAATCCCCTTGTCCCCCAAGCCGTAGCCACTAGCTCTTCTCAAAACTCGCTCATCTACCTCTTCCTCTTCTCCAGGATCAATGAATCATGACTAAAGACTTCCCCCACAACCCCTACTTATACCAATCTAAGCCATAGGTCGGCCCTGAACATAAATTAAATACAAATACCAAAATTAAATGCCACAAGTCGGCCAACAACAACAATTAAATGCCCAAAATAGACGTGTTAGTAAAATTGTGATATCTCCTAGCTCCGGATGAATTAGGACTCGTGCTTCAAACCGTAGGTATAAATCTAGGCCCTCTTCAATCCCTAAAATTTGCATGCTCTAACTCATTGTGTAAAATTACTTATATGGATTGTAATAGGCACCAAATTCCTAAGCAAGGCCGATCTCCTCCCGGTCCATGCCAAGCAACCAAGACCATGCCAAGTTCCATTAAATATATCAAAACTAATTAAAAAAGACCCAAGTAGGTCCACACAACTCTACCAAATCCCTCACACATGAAAATAAGTCCACACAACTCCATCAAATCTCCCAAACATGTAGGATAGCCAACTACCCTGGGATGCTCCTACATCAACTACTATTGGTGTTGGTGTAGGGGTAAGCTGAACATTTTCTGATATTTCCTTACCATCTATCTAGAACTTAGTGTCTACTGGTGTAGGTCCTTTATACTAGACTAAATCCTGCACATTAAAAATAGGAGATATTTCCAAATCTGTTGACAAGTTTATAGGAATTTTTCCCATACTTTGCAAGAATCTTGCAAGGACCAATCCTCCTCATTTGCAGCTTGGTGGGGACTCCCTTCTACAATATGGACTTTTTGAGATGTACCATCACCAGATCACCCACAGCAAACTGAAGATATTTTCTTCCTTCATGGATTGAGCAAAATCATCTACGTATGCACTCCTTCCTTTTGCATTTTCCAAGTTTCTTAACTCCAACACACCTCTAGGGCGCATCCCATAAACTATTTCAAAGGGGCTTTTGCCTATTGTCCTATTTGCATTGTCATTGTAGGCATATTCAGCCTGTGGTAACATCTGATCCCACATCACTCCATACTCCTTTTTCAAGCACCTAAGGAGATTTCCTAGAACTCTATTGATCACTTTAGTCTGACCATCTATTTGGGGATGGTAGGCTAATCCAAATGATAGATTGGTTCCCAACCTTGTCCATAAGGTATTCCAAAAATGACCCATGAGTTTTACATCTCTGTCAAATACTATGTTGATGGGTAGACCATGAATCTAGACCACTTCCTTAAAGAACAAATGTGCAATATGACTGGCATCATGGGTGGCTCTACAAGCAATGAAGTGACTCATCTTTCTAAACCTATCTACCACCACAAATATACTATCTAAACAAGTCTTGGTCCTAGGCAACCCAACAATAAAATACATGCTAATACATTCCCAAGGCCTATTAGGAATGGGCAAGGGATGATACAAACCTACATTAGATGAGATACCCTTAGCTTTTTGGCAAATCAAACATTGCTCCACATACTTCCTGATGTCCTTCTACATCCTAGGCCAATAGTAGAACCTTTGCACTAGTTCTAGTGTCTTATTTAGTCCAAAATGAGCACTTAAGCTGCCATTGTGTTTCTCTTGAATAACATTCTCCCTCATAGATCCCTTAGGAATACATAACTGCACTTCTCTAAACAAGAGATCATTCTGAATTGTATAGTTTGCAAATTGAATATGGAAATGGTTCTTGAAGTCTTTACATACCTTGTATGCTTCTGAGAAGTCCTCATCACCTTCATAAAGCTTGTTGAAGCTTTCTATGATTATACTTTGTAGCTGCACTTCTTGGACTGTGAAGAGTCTCCTACTCAAATCATCAGCCACTTTATTTAACTACCCTTTCTTATGTTTGATATTAAAGGTATATGCTTGCAAATATTCCATCTATTTAAGGTGTTTTTTGCTCAACTTCTCCTGAGAATTGATAAAACTCAAAGTTGTGTTATCAGTATAAACTAAAAATTCCTTGGGCAACAAATAGTGCCTCCATTTCCTCAAGGCTTGCACCAATGCATATAACTCTAGGTCATAAGAAGAGTACCTCTTCTTGGCCTCATTCAACTTCTCACTGTAAAATGCCACTGGCCTATTCTCTTGATTCAGTACTGCCCCAACAGCTATACCACTTGCATCACATTCAAGGGTAAATAACTTGTCAAAATTTGGCAAAACCAAAATTGGTTGTGTTGCCACTCTCTTCTTCAATACTTCAAAACCTCTACCAGCCTCTAGAGTCCATTTAAATTTTGTCTTTACTCCTCCCTTAATTGTATCTAAGACTGGTGCACATATTTCACTAAAGCCTCTATTGAACTTCCTATAAAATTGTGCAAGTCCATGAAAACTTCTTACCTCAAAACTACATGTAGGGGTAGGCCAATTCAATATTGCTTCAACCTTTCTGGAGTCCATCTTCAAGGTTCTTTGTGACACCACAAAACCAAGATAAACTAACTCTTGTTTCATAAATTCACACTTTTTCAAGTTAATGGACAACTTCTCCTCATGAAGTTTCTTCATCACAATCTTCAAATGTTGGAGGTGTTCCTCCTTTGTCTTACTGAAAATTAGGATGTCATCCAAGTACACAACTACAAATATACCTATGTAGTCCTTCAACACCTCATTCATCAATCTCATAAAGGTGCTTGGAGCATTGCTAAGCCCAAAGGGCATGACCAACCATTCATAGAGCCCTTTTGTTGTCTTGAATGTTGTCTTCCATTCATCACCCTCCTTAATTCTAATTTGATGCTACCCACTCTTCAAGTCCAATTTGGTGTAGTACCTTGCTCCTCCCAAATAGTCCACAAGATCTTCACTCCTAGGAATGGGAAACTGGTATCTCATAGTGATCCTATTAATTTCTCTTGAGTCTGTACAAAGCCTCTACTTGCCTCCCTTCTTGGATGTTAGAACCACTGGTACTACACATGGGCTAATGCTTTTCCTAATTAGGCCTTGGTCCAAAAGTTCTTTGACTTGTTTAGCTATCTCCTTGTTTTGGTCAGGAGTCACCTTGTATGCAGCCTTGTTTGGTAGAGATGCTCTGGGTATGAAGTCAATCTGATGACTTATGTCTCTTGGAGGTGGTAACATTGTTGGTGCTCCATCACTAACTATGTCTTTAAACTCTTTCAATAACTCTTGCACTTCCCTTGGAAATGGTGTTTGTTCCATCTTCTTCTCTTCACTAGGCTTAAGCATGATAGCATAGTGTAATCCTTCTTCACTCTTTACTGTCTATAAATACTCTTTACCTCCCTACAATAAGACATTAGACTTAGCTAATGTAGACCCCTCATCATCCACAAGTGACTGAATTCTATAAGTGACCCCATCTTTCTTGAAAGAATAAGAATTCTTCTCTCCATCATGCACTACTTTCCTGTCAAACTACCATGGCCTACCTTAGAGTAGGTGGCATGCATCCATTGGGAGTACATCACATAAGATTCTATCCACATACCTTCCTATTGAAAAATTTACCCATGCTTTCTCATTAACAAGAACATGCTGACCCTTGTTCAACCATGTCACTCTGTATGGGTTTGTATGGAGTATTTTTGTCAATCTTAACTTGCTGACTTCCTCCTCTGAGATAATATTATCAGTAGATGCTAATTCTATGATCATCTTGCAAAATTTCCCAAGAATCTTGCACTTTACTCTGAATAATGCCCTCCTTTGCTTGGCTTCTTCCTTGACAGGTTCTTTAATAAGTATCCTCCTAATCATAAGGTTCTTCCCACTTTCTGAATCAAGGTTGATTTCAGGGGCTTTGCCACTATTATTATCCTCTTGAGCAATATAATTTACTCTTTTCTCACCATGTGAGATAGAAGCTTTCTCTGGGCATCTATAGGCTAGATGGCCTAGTTGATTACAATGAAAACATTTCATGTTTGCAAAGTGTAAGGCTCTACCTGAACCTCTATATTTGCCTCTTCCTCCACCTTGTGTTCCTCTTCCTCTACTCATTTTTCCTCTACTCATTTTTCCTCTACCACTAGTCTCATTGACTATCTCAGTCAATTTAGCTTCACCTTGGGACCTATAGTCACTACCTCTGCCTGCAAAACTGCTTGCAAAGCTACCTCTTCCTCTATTTTCTTTTCCTCTACCTCTTCCTCTAGAGGTCTGATCATGTTTTCTCTTGCTCTTTTCTTCTATATTTAGAGCCATTTGATAGCATTGTCTCACACTTGTTAAGGTAGCAAAACTCATCTCCTCTTGTATAGACCACTTGAGCCCATTTTGATATCTAGCCAATATGATGCTTTCATCTTCCACTATCTTGGACCTTAAACATAACTTCTGAAACTCCTCTGTATATGCTTGGACTTCAAGGTCTTTTTGTCTGAGGTTTTGTCTCTTCCTATGCATTTGAACTTCATAGTCATCTGGGAGATAAGTTTTTTTCAACTTTGTCAACATACCTTTCCATGACACAATAGGACTCTTTCCCTCTTTCTCCCTTTCATTCTGAACATATTTCCACCAGGTAAGTTCTTTTCCTCTCAATCTAGACTTAGCCACCTTGAGTTTTTGAGCATCAGTCACCCCATCACATTCAAAGTGATTCTCAAGACTGTCTATCTAGTCCACCACTAAATCAACATCCATTTTCCCATTAAAGAATGGCACACCCTCCAAAGCTTTCCCACTTAGCACTTTAAGTGCATTCAAGAAGGGTTCCTCTGGTATAATAGGGTCAGGAGTAGGTGCTTCTTCTTCTAAGTCCAACTCCCTCTCCTTAGCTTCTTTTTCTTCCTTCTAGTCTACCTTCTCCTTTACTCTATCTGCCTTGTCTCAGACTTCATCCAAGAGTATCTCCATTTGAGCCAATCTCTCTCTCAGCAACCTGTTATCCTCTTGTTGATGTTTAACTTTCTTGGCCAATTCAGCATTGGTCACCATCCTGCTAGATGCACTAGATTCCTCACTTGAATCTTTGGTCTGCAACATCCACTAGCTGCACTACTTCTTCTTCCCAAATCTTGAACTTGGGATCTAATACCACTCTAATAGGGATCCTTCTTGGTAACCTTCTCAGTTTCCTTGAAACTCTTCTTAGGCCTCTCTTAGGACCTCTAGGGTTTCCTCAATCCACCCTCTATCACTTGGAAAGATTCAACCCTTCCCTCCAACCAAGAATCTTCCTATCTTGTTAATGTCACAATTCTTGTGTTCTACAAGTACTCTTCACATCTACACCTTCCAAGCCCTAACCATGAAATGGAGCTGCAAGAGGTTGAGGGATTCATTTCACTACAATCTTGGATTGCAACATGGGTTTCAAGACTCCAAGTTGAGCCACTTCTCCATCGAGTTCTAGTTTCCTATCTTTAAGGCCTTGTAGCCTTTTTCACCAATTAGGCCTCCTAAATTGTAGGACAACACTATTTCAGTGAAAAACTCTCAAAGGACCCCCAAATCTCTTATGGTAGCATTCAAGTAAAGAAAAAACCCACAATGATTTTGTAGGTCTCAGGGTCTAGTACTGTCCGTACACCTGGTTTCTTGAATATGGCATCTTTCTTGTTTTTGGACTAGTTTTAGGTCTTTGGCCTCAAAAAATGGCAAGTTAATGTCTTGGGAACTCCTCTACATTGCTGAGTCCCTACATAACATTATTCATTACATTCATGGCCCTTTTGGCTCATGCAAACAACCCCCTGCACTTTTAAGCTAACTGTTACTTGCTCTTCCTAGCCGAGCTCTTCATCTAGCTCGCTTAGGGAAAGTTCTTAAAAATAATTGCATGCATTCTCAGAGATCCTCCTTCTAGATTCTTGAAGCTCCATGGACCTAGTTTCCATTCCCAAGTGGTTGTACAGAACCAATGGTGGGAAGTGGAGTTAGGTCCACATCTTTGCTCCTCACTCAAAACTGGAAATCAAGTTGTCTGTAACAAAAGAATGTGCAACCTACAAAATAAAATTAATTACAAATCAACCTAGCTAATGGAAACACTTCAAAACATGCCCAAAAATGGCACCAAATGATCACAGTATGAAAACTAATCCATACACCACAAAAAAACACAAAAACTCTTCAAATCTGTTGTTCTATCATAAAAAGCTCTTGGCTCCAAAGTTCAAAATCTGTACAAATGACTTCCTCTTTCCAAATTAGGTTTTTTCCACCTTATATCCTCACTACACACATGCCTAACACCTTGGATGGGTTCAACTCCAACTCAAACTTCAAAACCCTCGAAACAAGAAAATGTTGTCAGCAACTTTTCAAAAGTTGCTAATGTTGCATAGCAACATTTTACATCTTTTACAATAGTTGCATTTTTCAAGTGTTTAGACACTAATCTAATATATCTAACCTTCATTAGACCACCTAGGGTATCCAAGGACCCTAAGTACATGCATGACATCACCCTGCCATTTGATGACATCATCAAGTATAGTTCACTTAATAGAGCCAAAAAGAGCTATTTGACCAAACAGAAGCATAAAATGAAAACTATCCAAAACACTCTTGGTCCACATGACCTTATGTATTTACATTTCCCTACAAGAGGGTCTTTCACACACTAACACACCCAAAATAATATGAGACCACCAAACATGCTGGCTTCTCAAGGGTGCTCCTACACCAGACCTAATTAGATCCAGATTTAGGACAATTAGATCCAATTAGGACAATTAGATCCAACTAGGACAATTAGAATGTATTAGGACCTAATTAGATCCAATTATACTCTTTAGTCCACCTAATTAGGCCTAATTACACCTATTTGGACCTATGATAGGTTATATGACCCCTTAAGACGCCTTAAGACCCCATTAGACCCACTTAGACCCAATTAAACCCTTTAGGACCTAATTAGGTCCAATTAGATCCAATTAGGACCCAATTAGACCCAATTAGGACCTAATTAGATCCAATTAAAACAATTAGATCCAATTAGGACCTAATTAGATCCAATTAGACCCTTTATAACCTAATTAGATCCAATTACCCTTTAGGACCTAATTAGTCCAATTACCCTTTAGGACCTAATTAGATCCAATTAAATCCAATTAGGATCCACTTAGACTCAATTAGGACCTAATTACATCCAATTAGGAGAATTAGGAGAATTAGATCCAATTAGGACCTAATTAGATCCAATTAGATCCAAATTTAGGACAAATAGATCCAATCAGGACAATTAGAATGTATTAGGACCTAATTAGATGGACAATTATACCCTTTAGTCCACCTAATTAGGCCCAATTACACCTATTTGGACCTATTATGGGTTATATGACCCCTTAAGACCCCATTAGACCCACTTAGACCCAATTAGACCCTTGATTATACATGTTAGACCTTATTGTACCTATTATGGAACACTTCGATCAGATTAGACCGTTTAGGACCTAATTAGACCGAATCAAACCCTTTAGGACCTAATTAGGTCCAATTAGATCCAATTAGGACCCAATTAGACCCAATTAGGACCTAATTAGATCCAATTAGGACAATTAGGACAATTAGATCCAATTAGGATGTAATTAGATCCGATTAGACCCTTTATAACCTAATTAGATCCAATTACCCTTTAGGACCTAATTAGATCCAATTAGATTCAATTAGGATACAATTAGACCCAATTAGGAGAATTAGGAGAATTAGATCCAATTAGGACCTAATTAGATCCAATTAGATTCCAATTTATGACAATAAAGATCCAATTACGACAATTAGATCCAATTAGAATGTATTAGGACCTAATTAGATCCAATTATACACTTTAGTGCACCTAATTAGGCCCAATTAGACCTATTTGGACCTATGATAGGTTATATGACCCCTTAAGACACCATTAGACCCACTTAGACCCATTTAGACCCTTGATATATACATCTTAGACCTTATTGTACCTATTAGGATGCACTTAGATCCAATTAGACCCTTTAGGACCTAATTAGACCCAATTAAACCCTTTAGTCCACCTTATTAGGTCCAATTAGATCCAATTAGGACCCAATTAGACCCAATTATGACCTAATTAGATCCAATTAGGACCTAATTACATCTAATAGGACAATTAGGACAATTACATCCAATTAGGACAATCAGGACAATTACATCCAATTAGGACAATTAGGACCTAATTAGACCCTTTAAGACCTAGTTAGATCCAATTAGACTGTTTAGAACCTAATTAGATCTATTTATCTACCTAATTAGACCCTTTAGGACATAATTAGATAAATTATGACCTAATTAGATCAAATTACCTAGACAATTGTGACCCAATTAGACCCAATTAGGACCTAATTAGATCCAATTAGGACAAGTAGATCCAATTAGGACCCAATTAGACCATTTACCTACCTAATTAGATCTAATTAGGACCTAATTAGACCCTTTTTAACCTTACTAGACCCTTTAGGACCTAGTTAGACACAATTAGCCCCTTTAGTACCTAATTAGACACAATTAGACAAAATTAGACACAATTAGACATAATTAGACACAATTAGACCCAATTAGATCCTTTTGTTTAAAATAATTAAATATCTAAATGTATGCAGGAAATTCTCAAGAAGCACAACCTTATGAAGTTGGAGAAGGGTCATCGCAAGGTGAACAAGCCCAACCTTTAGAAGTTGGAGAAGGGTCATCACAAGGTGAACAAGCCCAACCTTTAGAAGTTGGAGAAGGGTCATTGCAATGTCAACATGCTCAACAAGTACAACCTTCAAAATCCAAAATAAGTACACATCTCTCTCTCTCTCTCTCACACACACAATTTAGTCTCTTAGTATAGTTAATTATGCATTTTGTGTCTTTCCCCTTAAGATGAGATATTAAAAGAATTTGTTATTTTATTTGCAGCCCAAGTACAATTAACCAATGAGAATATTATTCTAGCCCAAGAGTTGAAGAGAAAAATTAATTGTAAAAGCATAGATCATTTAATCGAAATGGATGTGGAAAAATTGAGAGATTATGCTAAACAACCCATAAATACTACGAAGAGGGCATTGAATAAAAAGTCTAAGGAAATAATTGCACAATTTGATAGTCTTGATACACTTGAAAAGACCCAACTATTATCAATTACACTTCTTAAAGATGAGTTAAAAGAGCCATTAAATTTGTTGGGTGTAGATGCAAGTTTGAAAAGGACAAAAATGTCTCACGTACAAAAAAACATTATTGAAAGTGTTAAGGAAGGTTTTCATTCCATTGGGAAAACAACTAGATCTTTAGATAAGTCTATTTCAAGAAGAGTGATACTGACATCTATTTTAAATAAAAACATGTCCCAAAAAAGAGAAATTTCTTCACTTGCATCCCATATCGGGTACAGTAGGAAGACACTAGGAAATTATTTGAAAAGGAGAATCAATTTGGATAATACTAAATTGGAAGGTAATTGGGCACTAATTTGTAGAGCTTTACACTCTGATAGGATTAACAAAACAGTTAGGAACATGGTTACGACATTTTGGACTGATCATACTCGTCCTTCACCAAATAGAAGAGATGTTATTAAGAAGAGGACTGGGCCTAAGTAGTATTTGTAGCACACAAAACATTGGTTGGAAAACACACAACATTAATTTTATCTCTCATTTTGTAAATCAAATCCTGACATTAAGATTGGACAAACAATGTTTGAAAGATTAAAGCCATATTTTGTAAAGATAAATAAATCTTTTGAAACTTGTTATTGTTGATATCATGTTGAATTTGATCTCTACTATCAAGGGTTCAGAAAGATGATAGAAGAACATGATGGCTGTCAAAATGCTTTTCCAAAATGTCCAAGCCAATTCATAGCATCAATATTATGGAACAAATCAATTGATCATGAAATACCTGAAATAGATTGCATAAGAGGAACTTGTCAAACATGCGGGGATTTAGCTAAATTTTCTTTGAGAGTTGAAGATACTAACATGATGAGGAAGGTAAAGTGTAAGAGTTAGAAGTACATAAAGTCTGAAACTAAAGTTGGGAAAGAGTCAACAATGTTGGAATATGTAGAGGAGGAGATACATGTTGCAATATTTATGGAAATTTTTTGTAAATTAATACAACCATATATGCGTCATGTTTTTTTTGCTAAATGGGAAGCAGAACAGTTCCAACTACTAAGAGAAACTTTTCCCGTTGGAACAATTTTATCGATTGTTGACTTTGTAGAAAATTACTCTTTTGTTTCTCAAAAACAACTTCAAGCATAATACTACTATACAGAGAAAGTCACTATCATGGTACATGTTTCTTATCGACACGCACAATTAGATTTCAATGGTGTTGAAAGTACATATAAAAAATAGGTCATAAAGAAAGAATATCACTTTTACATTAGTGATGATAAAGAGTATGACATACATTTTGTTAAGCATTGCTTTAAAACATTTTTTTGATATTTGGAAAACAAAGGCATCAAAATTGAAAAGCTTTTTTTGGTCAGATGGATGTGCAGCACAATTTAAATCAGCAAGGCCATTTTATGCACTATGTATATATCATCGATACCAAAAGATACCACATCTTTGGAGTTTCTTTGAGAGTGGACATGGAAAGGGAGAGCATGATGGTGCAGGAGCCTATATCAAATGTGCTTTAAGAAAGTATCAGCTTGACTATCACGAATATCATATAATAATGCTCATGATGTAGTTTAGTGGTGCAACACACATTTTGAGGCTCCAACTCGGGATCACACAACATCACGTTTGGATCGAGTCATTCCATTCAGAGTATTCTGGGATATATTAGGTATAAATGCAAAATCACTTGTTTTGAAGTTTAAATTAATGTACATGTGCTTTAAATTTATTTGAATTGAAATGAAGAACAAGTCAGTATATATCTATATAATTTTAAGTTGACTTAAATTTTTACATGTATGTGTCATGTTCAGGTGTTGATAGAAGATCAATCCATGGATGCAAGAGGGTAGAAATAACAAGATCCATGCATTCAGTTACGAGTATAGATAGTAATGTGTGGTAATTATACACTAGAGATTAATCATGCTTTTGTTATGACTGCATTTCTGAAAACTATGGTGAATGTATCAACCAAAAATGTGGATATGTTAATGAATGGATTTTGGTTCCACTAGATGTTACTAATAAAAATGATGAACCTGAGGATGAAATATTTGATGACATTCCATTGATTTCAACCGATTATGTGTTAGTAATAACTGAAAGGCGGGGGGGGTGAATCAGTGGCCTCAAAAACTTATCCTTAATCTAACCACCAATCAAATAAACCTTAGATTATTATGTCCCTACAAGATACATGCCATGAAATATTTACAATGATTAACTATCTATCAGTTTTCCTTGTCTATCCTTATTCACCTTGATTACCGATAAGTAGTATAACTACTTACCGAAATATAATAAATGTGCAGAGTATACCGATAAATCCAGAAATGCATATGTGAAATGTAAAATAGTAAAGTAATAAACCATACACACATAACAGATGGATTTTAACGTTGAAACCCTATTAAGGGAAAAAACCACTAGGACCGGTACCCCAATTTTTCACTCTTCTGAAATGAGCCCTGTTAAGAGCCAACCCTGTTAAAGGTTAAAAACACACTGTTAGGTGTGAACTTGTTATAGGATTTTACACATATTGGTTGTCACTTAGTATCGGGCATCTAATGCTACCATCCTTGAATTAGCCTCTCTCTTAGGCTGTTAATAGGCATCGGGCATATCTAATGCTACTTTCATGAATCAACCTTTTTGGCACTCCTTGGGATGTACCTCAATATATAGAAGACTGTTAAGTCCTTATCTATTAAGAGACTTGATGCTTCAATGGTTAAACTAAAACAAAATGACCTGTTTCTAATGCAACTTGAATTGTAGATTTTCAGATCTATTTAACTACATTACATTTCTGGTCAATGTATCAATTCAATTCTTTTGTACTCCATACTTTCTACTATATGATGTTGTGTTCACTGTTCATCGTTGTCTAAAGAATTCCTTAGCTCTCCTTCAGCTTGATTGATTAGCACTGCATGAAGTTTCTCTTCATTAGTTTCTCTTTAGCATCCTCTTTCTATTCACTCCCCTTAATCCCTTTTCATGTGAATGTGATACAGAAATGAATTAAGCTTGTCTCTTATATAGACATAATATTCATTGATTCATTGATTCTTGATTCTTGATTCTTGGCATGAAAAACAATCCATCCAATCTGATTTAAAGCATAACTCTAGATTTATCTCGTAGTTATCTTCTTGCCAACTGTACAAATCAGCTTTGAATTAATTACTTAACTCTCGTTGAATAAAACAAAGAAAACAACCAGTTAAGTCTATCTTTTGCTCTTTCCATCTAGATATTTTTTCATTTTCTAAACTCTTTGTTCCGTCGTTCAACTCTTCTGTTAGTCATCGGTTACAACTGCTAGTTTTGTCGGTGTGACTTTAGTCAGCTTCGGGATCTCCGTCCATCGGGCAACTCTACTTTTAGCTCATCGGGCATCTTGTGGTTTTGCTTCATTGGGAAACGCTATCTTCTACTCATTGAGTATTACTGTGACTTCTCTTCTTTGTCTTTACCGATGGTGTGCACTCCGTTGGTGTTTTCTGTCACTTAGTGAATACTTGAATTTTATGCATTGTTGATAGCATAACCTTTGTTCCATTGATTCTCTGAAGTCTTTTAAAATTATGTACATGACCGTATAGATGATATCAAGTTGACATCTATGACAATACAAACCATTAACTAATTTAATGCCTTACATTATCTTCAACTTAACATTGTCAAACATTTAATCAGTTACATTTCTTCAATCTCTCCCTTTGGCATTGATGACAACTAAACTTATATTCTGACACTATACTATTTATAATATAATATGAAATACAATTTATTGTGATTCATAAAACTACCAAATAGTTTGTTTTGATAACCGATAAAAATGTCTGACCGTCGATAAGCTCTATTTTAGCTTAGATTTGATTCTTGTAGCTTTCTGTTTACTGACGTGTTGAATCTTCTTCTTGTGTCAATTTCTCTCCTTTGATTGTTCTCTCTTTTGTGATGTCTTTTTTTCTTTCCATCAACTCTTCCTTTGTATTAAATCCTTCATACAAACTCTCTCCCTATGGATATGATCTCTCCCTATTGGAGTAATCTGATAATGGATATTCTTTCTTCTTTTTCTCAAGATTGTGATAACATGGATAAACGCTCTCCCTTTGATAGTAATGCCAAACAAATATCTCACAGATATCTGACATTAATGTCAAGTGATCTTTTCTCTCCATCCATAATATATTTCTTGAATTTCCCTTATCCATCAGCAATACAACAATATGCTTTGGTGCTCAGTTCTAATATATACATGTTTGTATATAGATGTAGCTTTGAAGTTCTTCTCTTTTCTTGCATTAACATGAATGATATTCTGATAAAAAGTAGGCTAATGCAGCCTTTAGTCTGTTACTGACTGGTAGACAAGGTTTTGACCCCTAGTCTCTTTCTCAAGTACTCAAATGTATCCTTGGGTAGTGGCTTGGTGAAGATATCGGTCAATTATTCTTTTGATTGCACATACTCAAGTATCACCTCTTTTTCTTGAACTTGTTCTCTTAAGTAATGATACTTGATGGCAATGTGTTTAGTTTTTGCATGCATGACTGGATTCTTTGAAATGTTTATTGCACTGGTGTTATCACAATAGATAGTCAATGGTTCTAAGATCTTCATATGCATACCTTCTAGCAACTGTTTGATCCATGCAATATCTGAGAAAATTGCAGCAGAAGTAACATATTCTACTTCTGCAGTAGACTGTGAGATGCATACCTGCTTCTTGCTAATCCATGTGACAACTCTATCGCCCATAAAGAATTCTTCTCTAGTTGTGCTCTTTCGGTCATCAAGATTTCCAGCCCAATCAGCATCGGTATACACCTTTAGTTCAAATTTGCCTTCTCTTCTATACCATAAGATAAATTCCTCAGTATTCTTTAGATATCTTAGGATTTGTTTCACAGCAGTCATATGTGATTCACTGGGGTTAGCAAAAAATCTAGCAACAATTCCCACTGCATGTGCAATATCTTGTCTAGAGTGTACAACATACATGAGTTTTCCAATCATTGATATGTACAAAGTTTGATTTACCTCTGTTGTCTTGTCCTCCTTTGTCAAATTACATCCAGTAGCCATTAGTGTTCCAACTGGTTTGGATTCTTCCATCTTGAATATTTTCAAGACCTCTTTGATGTACTTGGACTATGTAATGAAAATACCTTCACTTTGTTGAATGATCTGGAGACCAAGAAAGAACTTGATCTCTCCAAACATAGACATCTCAAATTATTTTCTCATCTCAATATCAAATGATTTTCATAACATATCATTGCCTCCAAATATGATGTCATTAACAAATATTTCAGCAATTAAGGTGTTAGCATCAGTATCTTCTTTTAAATAAAGATTACTGTTTTCACTAGTCCTTACAAATCCAATACTTATTAGATAGGAACGAAGTCATTCATACCATGATCTAAGAGATTTTTTCAATCCATACAAGGCTTTGTAAAGTCTACATACCATGTCGTTCTTGTCTGGATCAACAAACCCTTCTGGTTGTTCAATGTATACCTCTTCTTCAAGTATTCCATTTAGGAATCTTGACTTGACATCCATTTGGTATACCTTGAATCCTTTGAATGCAACATAAGAAAGTAATATCCTTACTCCTTCTAGCCTAGAAATGGGTGCAAAGGTCTCTCCATAGTCTATACCTTCCTCTTGTGCATACCCCTTGCATACTAGTCTTGTTTTGTTCCTTGCAACTTCTCCATCAGCTTATTCTTGAATATCCATTTTGTACCGATGACATTCTTGTCATCTAGTCTTGGCACAAGTGACCATGTTTTTTTATTCTCAATCTTCTCAATCACATCATTCATAGCACTTATCCATTCCTCATTATCTAGTGCAGTATTGATAGATTTTGGCTCAAACTCACAAATTAAACAATTTGAGTTTAAAGACTTACTTCTTGTTCTTGTACCAGCTTTCTTATC
>MU227853.1:1248175-1258371 GCA_018584345.1 Thuja plicata
ATATTCTAATGCTACATAAAAAAATCATTTTACATATATGCATAAATAGAATAAAACATTAAAACAAACCAAAAAAAAAATGAAAAAAAAAATAGGAGGGCCTACCTATTACTCGGCCGAGTAACCACTATTCCCCCACACGCCAAGCTTCTAGCCCCTCAAAGTGCAAATGAGGGGCTAGCGGCTTGTTTTTTGTCTTTTAAAAAAAAGATTAAACTCGGGCGAGAGTTAGCCGCCACGCAGGCGCCACTCAGCGCCACGTGGCGCCGCGTGGCGGCCACTTATACTCAGCCGAGAGGTACTCAGCCAAGTATGCCAAAAATCTCACCCCCAAAATGTCCCCGGGGGTGACAGATTATTGTGCATTTACCCAGTATCAGGTTCATAATACACAAATTTCCTATAGTCCTCAAGCTCTTTACTGCTATGTTCTTCATTTCTCTCTGCAAACTCATCAATCTTGACATGCACACTTTCTATGACTTTATGAGTAGTAAGATTCAAACATTTATATGCTTTTCTTTTGCAAGAGTAGCCTAGAAATATACCTTCATCACCTTTTACATCAAATTTTCCATTTCTTGCTTCCTTCAAGATGTAACATTTATTCCAAATACTTTGAAATAAGGAACATTAGGTTTATAGCCATACAACAATTCAAAAGGTGTATTCTCAGTACCTTTCTCCAGTTGAACTCGGGTCAAGGTGTGAATTGCAGTGTTGATGGCTTCCTTCTAGTATTTGGTAGAAACATTATTTTCAGTCATCAAGGTTCTTGCACAATCCATAATGGATATGTTCCTTCTTTTTTCTATACCATTCTTCTGTGGTGTACCTGGGGAAGATACTTGTCTCTTGATTCCTCTTTCATTTTAGAATTCACTAAACTCATTAGAAATGAATTCTCCTCCTCTGTCAGATCTTAAGCATTTAAGTTTCTTTTTTGTTTCCTTCTCAACTCTGGCAAGGTACCATTTGAACTTCTGAAAATCTTTTGATTTTTCTTTGAGAAATAAAAAAATCATCATTCTGGAATGGTCATCAACAAATAGAATGCAATACTTCTCACCTCTGTAACTTGTTGTTCCGATTGGTCTACACAAATCAATATGCGGTAATTCGAAGACTTCTTCTGTATTGTAGTTCTTGCTCTTGAAACTAGTTTTTCCCATCTTCCCAATTTGACATTGTTTGCATATTGCCAATGTAGGTTTCTTCAAAATAGGAATACCTCTTACTCTTTTGTTCTTTCTTATGTTGATCAGATTATCAAAATTCACATGACACAACCTTTTATTCCATAATCAGCTTTCTTCTACTTGTGCAATAAAACATGAACTTTCATTGAGATCAAGATAAAATAAATTAACTTTTTTTTCCTTGCTAGTTCCAACTAGGTTTCCCTTACCATCCAAGAGCTTGGCCTTACCACTCATGAATTCTAACTTGAAACCAATGTTATTCAGCTATGCCACACTTAGTAGATTACGCCTTAGTCCTTCAACCCAATAAGCATTATCACATTTTATTGCTTCAGTTAGAGAAATACAACATTTACCTTTCACATAGTAAGGTTCGTCATTCCCAAAACTGACACTCCCACCATCATAGTGCTCAAGATGTTCAATTCATTTTATCACCAGTCATGTGGTAAGAACAACCACTATCAATTATCCAAGTTTCATTCTTGCTAATATAAGAGTAAAGTGTAGTCTTTTCATTATATCCATATTCTGACTCGTCCTTAATAGAAATGTAAACCATTTCATCTTCATCTTCATCACTATCAGAATATTTAGCAATATAACAAGATTTCTTACCTTTGTCCTTGTAGCTTTTGTAATCTTTCTTGCCTTTGTACTTGTTGAAATTTATCTCACATTTGTCTTTCTTGTTTGGACACTTAGCAACAATGTGACCAACCTCATCACATGAAAAGAGAATAAATGGTATTATTCCTTTGTACTGTCCTTTTCCTTTTGCAACTCTCTTTGCAAGTAATGCTTCAATGATTTCCAGATCTTCATCATCAGAATCATTAGCACTGTCACTGTCAATCTATTTTCCTTTCATCTTTCCAAGGTTTAATTTAGCTTTGAATTCAGACTCAAGATTGCTAGGATTAGGAGAATAATAGTCAAAGTTGTCCAACTGAAAAGCTATAAGTCTTCCAACCAATCCATCTAGAGTTATATCATTACTACATCTCATCTCTTGAATAGCTGAAACTCTAATTGCATAGATAGGAAGTAAAGTTCTCAATACCTTGTTGACCACTGTTTCGTCTTCAATTGCTCCACCGGAAGCTCTGATTACACTGACACTTTCATTGATTTTTTCACTGTACTTTGTAATGTCTTTTCCTTCTTTCATTTTCATCAGATCAAACTGACCTCTGAGACTTTCTTCTTTGGCTCTCTTTACATTGTCATCTCCTCCATAGATTTCATACAGTTTGTTCCACAAATCATAGGCAGTAGGGCAATCCTTGACTTCATCAAATTTAGAATAGCTGAGTGAAGAAGCAATATCAATCATCATTATGTTATGATGCTTCATGTCCACCATCTGTTCCACAGACATAAGTCTCGGTAGTTCCACATACTTGTGATCTAGGAATTTCAAATTGGTATCTCCAATAGTAGATAGATGTAGCCTTATCAAATCTTTCCATGTAGTGAAGTTGTCCTTGTTAAGCTTAGGGATCTCCCTTCCATAAGACATCTATGATCTTCAGCTTAGGCCTTGAAACCTTTTGTAAAAGCACTTGCTTCTCTAATACCAATTTTTGGAAATGAGTTGAGTAACTAAGACAGGAGAGGTGAATCAATTACCACACAAACAAATCCAAGTCCCTTAGATGTCTTAAATTTTTTTATCATTGTTGCTCGGTTAACACAAATATTCTATTGTCACTCAGTTAACATAGAAAATCTTAAGATATTAACTGTGATTAACCTTTAGTGATAAATTGAAAAAACACAAAATATAAAGAAAATAAAATGTACACAGATAACACCAAGATTTAACGTGGAAACCCAATATGGGAAAAACCACCAATTGCAACTAGTCACTATTTTTCACTCTTCTGAAGTGAGCCCTATTAGGAGCCAACCCTGTTAAAGGTTACAATAACACACTATTAGGAGTGACCTTGTTAGAGGATTTAATCACCATGTAAGGAGTGACCTTGTTAGAGGTCTTCAAACACTTTAATATACAAATGTCACCTTGTGAGAGGATTCACAAAAGACTATTAAGTCTACTCTGTTAAGAGATTTTGATCACTGCTACAATTGTTAGAGAGTAACAATGGATTGACCTGTTCTGATAAGTAACTGTCTTTGCTGATTCAAATCTTTGCTCTGGCTTTAATTAATTGATCCTCACTGATCGGATATTCTATTGCAGCTCTGTATTTTCTGTCCTTAATCAGAATCCCATCTGATTTCACCTCCACACTTCATATCATAAAACACATATCTTTCTTCACACTTCTTCAATCCAAACTTGACCTTATATATATGATAAGCCTTGTCAAGTTGGCCTTAATATCCTTCCAAATAATCAATAAAACTTAAGTTTGTCAGCTGTATATATCCAATTAAACATAAAATATAAGCTACTGTTAGTCGACTATCACTAAAAGAATAACTCAGTTAATACTGAAATCCTTCAATGTCCCACAAAAACTGTAATGCCCACGTGAACTCGGTTAGAACTGAAAATCACTTTGGTCATCTTCAATGCTTGAGAGAGCTTGGCATAAAATGACTGTGCTTGGATAGGATTAGACATTTGTGTAAATATCACTACACTTGTGTAAACATCAATGACAATACACAATTGAATCATCGTTATCAACAGATCTATCTACAACATGTGTTGTCTTGGTAAGGTAGGAACATTCCTTGATTTGAAGTTCTTTCAATTTTATTTTATTTTAGGAAGCTCTGATGCTTGACCCTAACATTGGAAATCTTCATTTTTAGCCACGTCTAGGAATTTTTAACATGGAAAAGAATTGAAAATACAGTCAACATTTGAAGGAAAAAATAAAGTCGTCAAAATGCATAATGAATGTGCATGCAATGAATCATTTTATTTTTCTCTATATATGTATCAATCATGTCACAAGCTATGGAGATGCCCCTATCCTAATAAGTTCAAATGGTAGGGTGGTTGATTTTTATTTTCTTTATTTTTCTATTCTGGTCAACACATCAATTTTTTTGAGTAATTTTTTTTAAAACTAAAATTACTTGCATTACAAAATTAACAAATTTTATAAAATCTGTTATTTTCTTTTTACTCTTACACAATCTATCATTAAAATAATATCACATTCAAAAGATATATTCAATGAAAATAAGAAAATAATTATAGAATATCTCATATTTAACAAATAAATATATAATAATAGACAAATTTCATGTTTAAAAATTAAAAAAATCATAGAAATAAGTTTTTGAATTAAGAAGCAGCAAGAGGGTGTTGACCCGTGGTACAAAAGTAGCACACTAGATACACATTAACAACATATTAATCATATCTAGAGTGCACAACAGAGAAACTTTAAAAGAACAACAAGGTCACGAAAGACTACCACCAAAGCTCAACCAACAAACCATCAGTTAAAGCTTTCCAAACTTGCCCGAAGTGATAAGCCGAGCTGTCAGAAACTAGGCAAAGTAGACATCATCCTCACAATTGTAGATCCACCTCCAGGATACAAAACCCCTTTCAACCTCAATAGAAAAGGAACCCACCTCAATAGGAGCAGTAGATAGAAAGACCAACAACACAAGGAGTTTACCATATAACTACCTTTCAACATAAATGTCCTGAGAAGAGGGCTCCTGAACAAATGAAAATCTCCAGAATCATGAGAAAAGTCCCCACCTCTAAAGGAGACTCATCCACTTCCATAGGAATCATGAAAGAAGAAGCAACCAACATATAATGAGCCCACCTCAAGAACAACGAACCACATCCCTCAGCCTCTGGGTCGAGACCGCTACCCAAAGAAGCTACAAACTTAATCCTAAAACAAAGGACCAGAGCCCACCCTTGAAAACTATCAGCAGTCTCCTGATCAAAGGAAAAAAAGAAACCACTATCCCTCTAAAACATATGGACAGTCCAACACATAAAAAAAGAAAACTGAAAGTGAGAACCACTCCCATCACAACAGGATCAAAAAGCAAACACAAGCAACAAGTAGCCTGTCAGCCAAATGACTCTCCAGGTTGAAGAGTCAACACCATCTTCCCCAGCCTCAACAATTTCAATGTTCCCATGATCTGGGGTGTCTTCATTAAACCGACTCAAAAAATTGGCAACCTGTAGAAGAACGACACCCAGCCACCAAAGGGAAAGAACCTCAACAAAAACCAGGGCACCGAAAGTCATGTCAAAGCTCCAGAGTAGTTGCTTGCTTAGAAATTTTAAAGGTTGAACACCATGAGAGAAGCGCTCCAACACTTGGGTCATGCACCAAGAGGAACCCCGCTCCCCCACCTCATCCAAAATGTCCCAATAATAGGGAGAGAAACACCAGGGCGGGTAGTAGCTTCCTGCCAAACCCTTACCCACACACAGGGTAGTCAATGAACAAGACCCAAATAGGCCGTACAAAAAAACCCCCACCCTAAAACTCAGGAACTCAGAGAAACCATGCTCCCCAACCACTGCGCATCCCACAAACACTGTGCCAGCCCAGCACCGGAACATAGCATGCAGGGAAGCACAAGACCCCGCATTCTTCATTTTGTAAACAGAGAGCAAGGACACCAACTCAATCTAAAATAGAGGGCCCTGGCCGGTCGTGGCAGGCCAATTGGTGTACACAACTCTCGTGACCAAAGCAAAGAGGCTATACTTTGTGACCAACTGATCATCACTAAGCAGAGTGTAGACCCTAGACAAGGGGAAAGGACTCCCTTGCACACTCAGTATCGAGCACAAAAAAACCTTGGACAACATCGCGAATCCGAACACAGTCACCAAAGGATTGTGTGGAGAGGCAGTCAACACCAATAGACCACTGCGCACAAAACAGACCTCCACAACCCAACACATAGGGCAGAGGAAGAACGCGGACACCAGCAGGGAAACAACCCCCAAATCCTTAGTGCAGAAAACCAACCACAAACTTAAGTTACTAAAAGTTAGAATGGCTAATTTATTGAGTCTTTTTTCTATAAAAATATTTGAAAACAATCTATAAAAATATGTATCTCATACCAAATTGGTCACTATGGTAGCTATAGATGCCAACTACACAAAACAATATGTTGCTAACAAAATGAATAAGAGAAGGTAAATAAATATAAAAATTGATCACTATGGTAGCTATAGATGCCAGCTACACAAAGTAATATATTGCTAACATGATGAATAAGAGGGGGTAAATAAATATAAAAACGCATAATGAAGACACATGCAATAAATCATCTTGTATTGCTCTATATATGTACCAAGCATGTGATGAGTTATAAAGTTGCCCCAACCTATCCTACTAAATTGAATGATAATGGTGGGTACATAAACACTTTTAAATTTCATTAAAATTTTCTATTATGATTAATATAAAAATATTTTGTTTAGATAAAAAAATTAAAAATTAAAATTATCCATGCTAATTCACAAATCTTTACTTTTCTCCAACCTCTAATAAGCATTATAGAATAAAGTAAAAGACATAATCTATCAAAATAAGAAACAATCATAGTGAAACATAAGATTTCATATTGCACCAATATTTACGACAATATCTCACATATTCAATAGATAGGACCACTTGAGTAAGTTTATAGAGTTAGAATTACTAATTCATTTGACGTCTACCAAAAACGACTTTGTATTCCGAAACGCTCAATGTATAACCCACTTTCAATAAACAAATGCTATCGTTTCGTAATTGACCATCTCAAGTAATGTAGGACCAAGGCGGCTATTAAATACTCGTCTCATTCCTTCGATAGAAATGCACTTTACAATTGGAATCCAACATTAATATTTTTAGAATAAATGTTCATGATTGCCAATATTCATGATTCGCTACTTTGAATAAAAATATTGACTTATGGATTAGGTTACAACTCAACATTCGACCTTGCTTGGATTGCCATTCGTGCTGAATTCGATTGCAAAATATGTTTAAAAAACCGATACATACTTTTTACCAACTTTTTGGCATCGTTTCTCACCAGGTCACAATGTTACGTCTTTAATTTGATCGGTATAACTCCTCCTGAATGTTATAAATATCAGTCATGGACTTTAATTGCATAACCCAGAAGTTTAGTTTTCTCCACTTCGTCGCTATCATAGATTTTGTGTTCCCCATATTCTCTTTTGGCAATATGCTGTTAATCTCACCATGGTCTCTGTTGGTGTTCCTTACATCACCCATCTTATTCCATTCTCAAGCAATAGCAGAAGTTCACCGACTGACTTTCGTTGTATGGTTTTTTCAACTTCTAAGATTTTGTCTTGAAATTTTAGATAATAGGCCGAGAATTTCTTGTCTAAATAGTATTTAAACTTCTTTCTTTTCTTATTTGCTTTGGATTTTGCCAGATTAAAGAGACCCCTATTACTAGGCTATGCCAGAAACGTAACATAATCACAGTGAACGGACAGTTTCCTGGGCCAACTCTGTATGTACACCAGGGAGACAGTCTTATCGTGAAAACTTATAACACATCCCCACATAATGCCACCATCCATTGGTAAATAGATTTATACTGCCACTATATATCCTTGTTTTAGACTGTGATTTGCATGTTTGAAAGACGACTGACATGCAAATATTTGTTTTGTAGGCATGGAGTGAGACAGATTCGCTCTGCATGGGCTGATGGACCTGGCTATATTACTCAATGCCCCATTCAACAAGGAGGGAATTATACATACAGATTCACCATTGTTGCCAAGGAAGGAACCTTGTGGTGGCATGCTCATGTCTCATGGCTCCGTGCAACAGTTCATGGAGCACTGGTTATCTATCCCAAGAAGGGCACATCTTATCCCTTTCCTAAACCATACGCCGAGATTCCTATCGTGCTAGGTAATCCTCATTAAGACCATATAAATCACTTGAATTTCCGATCTAGGTAGTTCAGAGGAATGTTTTTCTGTTACTAGAATAATATACGAGGGAAGGAAAGATAAGATGGTAGACGTTAAAATAGGAGAAAGGGTTTAGTAGTTGCGTGAGTTGAATCGTGGTGATTATAATATTTGATTTTGTCATATAATAATTATGATATTGTTATAGAATCGTTATATTTGATCTTGTGAGAAATTTTATAATTTAGAGTGTTTTAGTTGGAGCAATATTGAGATAAGTGACACTTAGGAAAGACCTAATGTTTGACTTCTTGAACATAATCTAGATGCAACAAGTGCTAAGTATATCATTCATTTTCATGAGAGATGGGTTCTTGTGAACCACTACTCATGAAATATGGGTTAATGAATTTGACTTAAAAACTATATAGATTGTGATAGGAATATCATAATTTGATTTCATGTAAAAAATATCTCTAAATTATCAACATAATGATTAGTTCCTATGTAATCATAAAATAATCAAATGTTTATCTCAATTGACTTGTATTTGAATATATGAGAATCTATGAATATTATATTAAAAAGTATTAAAAAAAAATTTACAATTGAAAAAATATGTTTAAGTTGTCCAATAATTTCATAATTATATACATATTAAAATAGATTCCATAAACCTTTTATATCCATAACTGATTCCTTTGATCATGACTGTGGTAGAATAATGAACCTGAATCCGTTGAAATAAATTATTTTTAAAACAAAATATCATAATTATATATTATAAATATGATATGTTGCATCATATTCTATGTAACTGTTATATGATCACAAAATCAAACTGCACAACTAGGAAACCCTCTTCCCTCTCTGTAAGTATATACATTTTATAGAATTTTTACATATTTTACAAAATATTCAGTGTATTTAAGTAATAGAATATTCAATGCAACCACTACATGCCCACAAAATTAATCCGCACAACTACTGACCTCTCTCCCCTATCCATGTTTATAGAATTCAATTGATTTTGCATGTGTCCTTTTACATCCATAACTGGTTTTAATGAACAGGACAATGGTGGAACAGTGATCCTGTAGCAGTTGCAGCTCAAGCAATTCAAACTGGAGGATTACCCAATATATCAAATGGTTTTACCATCAATGGTCAGCCAGGAGATCTCTATCCTTGTTCAAAATCAGGTATAAAATCTTCATAGCTAGTCACAAAAGATCCTTACTACTATTAGCTATTCAACCCAGGATTGATAATCTTACCATTTCTATGCAGGAACAACTAAAATCTCAGTCCAACAAGGACGAACATACCTTCTGCGTATTGTGAATGCTGCAGTGAACAATCACCTCTTTTTCAAGATTGCATCACACAATCTCACAGTGGTAGCTGTGGATGCCTCCTACACAAAGCCATATGTAACAAACATAATGCTTATATCCCCTGGCCAGACTGCTGATGTTCTTCTCACAACTAATCAACCTTTAGCCAAATACTACATTGCTGCCAAAGCATACACTACTCAAGCCATTGGATTCTTTGACAACACCACAACTACTACCATTTTAAACTACATGGGCTCTCAGTCATCTGCCACCCCATCATTTCCACAACTTCCAGAATACAATGACACTGCCAGTGTGACTAAATTCAACCGAGCATTACGAAGCCTGGCTTCACCTGAGCACCCAGTTGATGTTCCCAAAAGCATTGATGAGAAACTCTTCATAACTGTAGGACTCGGATTGTTTCCCTGTCGAACTAACATAACCACCAACTGTCAAGCCCCTAATAACACCACATTAACTGCTAGTCTGAACAATGTGTCTTTTGTCCTACCAGATATCGCCATCCTTCAAGCTTATTATTTTGGTGTTAATGGCGTCTTTAGCACTGACTTTCCTTCGAACCCTCCTGTTGTGTTTAATTATACAGGTGATGATATACCCAAAAGTCTTTGGGCACCCAATACTAGTACCTATGTTACCAGAAACGAGAAACGAGAAACGTGACGGCAACGGCAACGTGACGAGAAACGTGATATTTATAAGTTGCGTATAAGAAACGGATATATATATATATATATATATATATATATATATATA
>MU227853.1:1265473-1282973 GCA_018584345.1 Thuja plicata
CTCGAGCACCAGCAGTAACTGCTGGGCCGAAGTTGGCCGGAGCTATACTAAAGGCTAACCCTAATGAGATCCCGCAGTAAATGCGGTATGACAGATGGAAGGCTCAGAGCGGAAACACAGACAGAAACTTTTATGTATGATATATTTTTTATGTTTTATTATTTATATTTTTTTTTATAAAAAGTAACAGAGCATTTGAATATTTTATTAATATATAATCTAATTCAAAGGCTAATTAGAGAAAGAACTAGAAAGAAAACTCTGATAGATTAAGACCAAATTCTGCTACGATCACTTATAGAGAGGTGGATTCGACTTTTAATCTTTGCTGGGCAGCATAATGGGTACTACGCTGCTGTTAGTAGTACTAATTGTTGCGAGAGAGCTGCGAAGGCCTGTTGTTAGGTTTGCCATTGGAATCTTATTCTGTAATGGACATTATCATCCATCAACTGAAGCTTGTTCCGATATTTATTACAAATGGCACAGCAGGGAACCAGTGACAATTCTCCAGAAAGTAATGACTGTATCTGGCCAGTTCAAAAGTGAGCCAGAAGTTCAAAGTGTTAACAAAAGTGAGCAACCACTCCAGACCGCCAAGACTGAGATGCCCTCAAACGGGTCAAGAGAATTTTAGAAAATCGGCAATTTGCACAAAGATCTAGAGTAAGAAAGCTTCAACTTACATTTCAGAACTTGAAAGATGCGTCAATGCATTGCAGACAGAAGTATCAACACTCTCGCCTGGAGTGACGTTTCTGGATCATCAAAGAGTTATTTTGAATGTTGACAACAGTGCTTTGAAGCAAAGAATTGTACCCCCCTATATCACCATACATCTCAACATATCCTCCAAATAAGCAGATATTAAATAAATCTATGAGAAGTACTAAATAACCAACCGCTGGACATCCTTAATCTTATATTGCCACTGGCCAAATTGCCCACTGTGAGTATATATTAACTATTTAAATTGAGACTCATGGTGTATGATATGCCAAATTTGAGGACAAACACGGGAGACATCATTCAGACATAGGGCTTCTAGATAATTGTCATCACAACCCCAATTAGCTAAGTAAAAATATATAAATATTTTTAATTATAAATATAAATAGAAGTATAAATATGATAAAATTTATGTTTTATGTGCACTTTTTATTCAAAGTTGTAAGTTTATATAGTTAAAATATATAAATATTTATAATTATAGATATAAATAGAAGTATAAATATGATAAATGTTATAATTTATTTGTAGTTTTTATTCAAAGTTGTAAGTTGATAGTAAAATTTGTATAAAACAAAGAATTGAAATTTTGTAAAAGTCAATAATGTTATTAACAAATTTTTGCATTAATTTTATCTTTTTTACAAGATTAGACTTTATTGATTTTGGCTATTCTTTGTAAGGAAATCTTTTTAATGATTAAAAGATTCTATCGAAGTTGGGATAAAGTTGTCTTAACCTTTGTAAATCCTAACATTAATTTTACATTCATTTGTTAATTTTTTAATTAATTTAATCAATTCATTCCTTATGAATGTCTAGTCATCTACTGGGACCCACGAAATTGTGGCATCCTACTTATTCATGACTGTATGACACATATGTTGCAGATGTGGATGTAGGCATCTTACTTTGAGGATCTTGAAAAGTGTCATCTTATGCCATATTCTATGAGAAATTGGATAAGTTGTAGAAGATACCTTTTACATGGAGAAGGTGGGTATGCAAGTTGGGTTATAATGAGTTGTAAGAGAATGTGCTATTTAGAGTCGGTTATGATAGGTTATCTTACAAATGTAAGTTGTAAGTTATGAAAATATTCATGATGGATACTTATGGTAGTTGTAAGATGCATAAGAGCATCTATCATACCTCAAAATAGTAAATTTTGGGTGCCTGACTTAGGAGGTTTTAAAGGATTAGTCATTTGGAGATGTACATGTGTCATTTGCATATTTTTTGGTAGTTGAAAAATGGTGCCAAATGTTTTGTATAAACCCCTATTCTTGCTTCATCTAGAAGCTTCCATCTTGGTTGTATTTCTCTATATAAGGTAGCCTTGGAGAGTATGAGTTATGTTATGTTTGCAGATGAGTTATTATATTACAAAAATTAATTCAGAATATTGGATTGATTGTTGAAGACTCCTACTCAAGAAACCGAGTATTGGTATTGTAATATAAATGTTATTTTAGTAATTCAAAGTACAACACTTTTTGAAGTGTGGGGTTTTCCTCCCAAAAGGGGTTTCCCCATGATATATCATGTGTTATATGATACTATCTTTATACATATTTTGCATCTCCTTGTGAACATATTTCTTATTCTATAATAGTTAATGATTGTAAAGAAAATTTGCACTATATCCCCCAATAGACTAGTGTTAGGGAGCATTTTCTACACCTTTGCTTTCCTTCAAAAGTATTCTATCTAGATGATACAATAAACCTTCAATTTCAGCTATGAGTGATGAAATGGTTTAATGAAAAGCAAAGAGCACAAAAACTAAATTCATTTTATCATGTTTATATGTTATGATATTTTTATATAGATAAGTGAGGTTTGTGAGTATTAGTATATGTATCAAAAAAATTATGTATTTCAATTTCAGTTTTTTTATAAGATATATTTTAATGCCTTTTTATATTGGTAAGATTATTTGTCTATATGGACATCAACATTGTGAACATTAAGGTCATTTGGAGTACGATTTAATGGTTATAAGATATTAGATGGTGATAGTAGGTGCTCATCCATAGTAAATAGCTTTTCTCCATTTTGAGAAACTCTTATTTTATTAAATATAAGAAATATTTAAAGTATAGATATTTATAAAGAATCTACGTGTCCATACAAAGTTTAAATCTCTAATGAAAGAATAGGGTGAAGCCAAGGAATAAGAAAAAAAATAGTCTTATAAATATTAATAATGATGATGGTAATTAGCATACATAAATTCCTTTACCAATTTCTTAAAAATTCTAAAAAAATGTGCAATGTGTTCCATGTAGATAATTAATAATAAAATCATTTGAAAATGAAAGAAATGAGCAATTAACAAGGCGAATGCAACCTACATTGGAATCAAAATGCCTAGATAGAAAAATTTGGTTAGAGGGTGATTCTAAAAACATTGTTAAATATCTTAAGGGGATTCAAAAACCTAGTTGGACCATGAATAATCTTATTTTGGGTAGCCTTGATATGCTTAAGACCTACAAAGACTATAGCATTTCCCATGTATATCATGAAGGGAATAAGTTTGCTAATATTTTTTCTAACCATGTAGTTTTAAGATAGCTAACACTTGTTGAGATACAAAGGACCATGTGCCCATAAAAGATAAATTATCTTATATATGATGATAGTTGAATGTGTTAATGGGCCGGTGCTAGGTATAATGATGATGATTTTAACCCACTTTGTTAGGAATCAAAGCTTGAGTTTTCTAAATCCCATTATAAGATGTAAAGGAAAGATATCTAAGTGCAAGATTTATTGGCCTACCATAATAGAGAGTCTTTTTGTCTCACATTTTTTGGGTATTTTCTCCTCTACCCTTCCCGTATTCTTATCTAGTTCTTGTCTTCCTATGTGATTTTCCAACTAATGAATGGGGGAAGATAGGAACAGGATGGAGCATAACTCTTGTGAGAAATGGTAGAATAATCTCATTTTATGGGTGAAACTCTATGCAAGTGGAAATACGCCATATCCTAAAAATGTTAATGGTTATGAGTTTCTGGTAACAAAAGAATTTGTAGAAGGATGAAAGAATGGAACTCTATGTGCGTACATGGTATACATCTCTATTACCAAATACTTAATCTCTCTAAAGTCATAGGTATGTTGATTAAGGGAAAAACTTTCTATAGACATCAGAAGGCTTTTGATGAAGCAGTCACAATTTTTTTCAAGGACGAAGAATGAGAAAAGATGAATTAGATGGAAATTAGGGATTATGATAGTGGAACCTCTAAAATTGTTTCGCTAGAGGTGGCTAATGTAATCATGAGTTATATTACACTGGGTGGCCAATTCAAAAGCCTTTTTAGTTATCACATTATCTTATTGAATCATTTTAGGCATAATAGGTTAGTTTCTATGCCCTAATACCTACTTTAGTCCCTTCATTCTAGTATTAATGAGCATTAGACAAACCAAAATTCCCTTGTTCTTAATGAAGGCCTAATTATTCTTATTATGGAGTATGCAAAATCTGTATCTATACCCTTGAAACCCTCCCAATATAAATGAAAGATAGAATATTCACAAAATATTCATGTGCATTGCTCAAATATGTGCACTAACCCTAAGGAAACCCCTTTAATGATAAGCCATATTTTTATATTGTTAATAATATGCATCCCAAAAAGGAGACCCCTTCTTCTAAACCGTCGTGGCAGGAAACTCGTATAAATATGATGGTTATGATTTAAATTATATTCAATCTATGAAATACATCTCGACTACTTACAACCCTAGACCAACCAAGATTGCTGAAAATTCTACCTCTAAAAGGGGTAAATCTTCTAAGTCCAAAAATATGAAAAAGGTCAAACAACCTGAAAGAAATGGAATAAATTGTCTCAGGATATGGTTGATGGTTTATGGTAAAAACCACAATATTATGGACACTAGTAATAGCCAGACAATGAGAAAATAACTCTGGTGGAAGGGAATCAAGATGGTTTTCCAGACTCTATGGTGGACCTTAGGGAGACAGATGAGAATTTCCAAATATAAATTGCCATACAATTTGAGAAAGGGACCTTGGTAGATCTTTATAAACAGGGATAACTTTAAGAAACCCCCCCTCCCAAAAAGTATAAAATCATGGCGAATCACATGTTTTTTGGAGGGAACATTTTTAATATTGATGGCGTATTGGGTTTCAAATTTTGGATATTTGGTGGTGAATTTTTTGATAATGTATACCATTTTTAGAAAAATATGGTGACTATAAATGTTTTTAATATGAAAATTATTAATGTAATTGGCAAATTAGACTTCATTATACTGGTAAATTATGGCAAAATTATTCTCCCAATATTGTAATTAATTTATTTGTCATGGCAAATATTTTTCAAAAATACATATAGACTTGGCAATTTAATACAATAGTTGTATAGTTGGTATGGCGATTTAATAATTGGAAATAATTATTAAATTTTCATTCTCCTAAGTTTTCATTCTCAAAAAATGACATGTGTGATGATTCCGGAGAGAGTTTTCAATAAAGGAGTTATCTCACCACATTCCGTCCAAATGCACCTTCCACCGTTCATTTCTCTTAATCCAATGGTTCTGAATTGATGTTGAAGTTGCATTGGGTCCCTTTACTATGACATCACAGACTCACATTTTTGTTGGATTACAACATATCAATGACCAAAAGTGAAATTAGGGCCTATTGTTGGTCTTCATAATCTTTATGAAAAACTCTAGGTGGAATCATGAAACGTGGTATGATTGATCGTACCAATAAGCCCACAATCAATCATACCACATTTCATTGTTCCAATGAGAGTTTGTCATAGAGATTATCAAGGCCAACAATAGGATTGAAATTCACCTTTGGCCATTGATATGTTGTAATCCAACAGACGTGTGAGTCGGTGACCTCATTTTCTGACACAAAAAAACAAGAATTCTTTAAGCAATCTTCGTTAATATTAAATAAAAATATTAATTAATAGCGATGAGTAGATGACATCAATTAAAGTAATGTCAATTAATGGCTGCTAAGATGGAGCCTTTCAATTTTCAATAACAGATATGTGTGACATCATTATCTATTCATTACCTTGATAGAATAATGCCTCAAAGTTAACGCTTAAATGAAAACATCATGTCATATAAGGACATTTTTTTTTACCATTCGATGATCTTACATCAATGGTAAAGCTTCATTTCCTACTGCCATTTTGTAGCTAATGTACTTTGCTTATTGTTTCTACGGAGTGGGCACAGGTTTCAAGTGTTTTTATAATAAAGAATTGTTATGTCCACCTGTGTGATGCAATCCTTTCAGCCTTCATTATTCCCAAGATAGAAAATGTCTTATCATAAGTGTTGTTTCCAATTTCACCCATTGTTGGATTAAATATGAAAGATTTGGAGATTTTTGAAGGACAGTTACCATTTAAATTATGAATTAATCAGATCTTTCAGGCAGAGAAAGAATTTCAATTAGGGCATATAAATAGATGATCTACGCTTGTTAATTTACGATTATGAAAGCAGATTTGTGAAAATAGTCTATGAGTGCTAGGTTCTCTTTGATTTTTGTCAAAAATTAGAATACTAATATCAGTTTGATTTTTAATGGATAAATGTATCACCTATTGTTATTGATTAATACCTCTATCGCTTGGTAGCCTTTATTCTTGGTTCTTGATAACCAATTTCATCTTTTTCTATTCAGCTTCTTGAAACTTTCATTCTGATCCATAGATGTGCTCGTTGGCTACATTCACCCTCTCATCCATAGTAAAGAATGATTACAACATCTATTTATAAGATAAATTTACCTAATGTAGTTTCATGTATTACAACTTTAACTCTATGATCACATGTTTACAACTTGACCTTGATCTCCTAGTCTGTATGTTTTTAATCAGTTAGACTGAAAAAAAATTACAATAATTTGGCTTGTCCCTTAAGTAACGGCTTTAACAGAAATCAAGTCTCTATAAATAGAATACAATTTTTTTATCTGACGTGGAAGTCAAATCCACTTTTTTTGGGATGTAACTAACTTTCGGTGTTTGATGCTCAGTTTGCTCAAAAGTCAGTTTGACTGCCTTTTGGTGTTCTTGGTTGAACTATCTGTGGGGTTTCTCTTTGTCTATTCTCTCAATTTGCACTTTATCTTCTCATCGGGTTCCTCTTGTTGGGTTCCACTTTATCATCCTTGGTTTACACTGCAAAACTGTGTCATCACTTTTCACCTTACTTAGCATTTTTGGTTTGAACTGAAAAACCTGACTTTCGGTGAAGTGTAACCGATGGTTTGAATAACTTGTTTTCTCATTGCATACTAATGGAAAAACTTTATGTTTATCAAGAGGAAGAAAGAGTCACTTCACAAAAATTATTTAAAACTGTGTAGAGTAATGTTGCCTCCAACCAGGAATTGCAAAAGCAATTAAACTCTCAGGAGGATAAAGCCAATCATTGGGAACACAAAGAAGTGGAAGAGATAAATAGTTTTGAAAAATGGCATAAGAACTAAAGAAGTCCAATAATACAATTCAAACTTTGAAAAATACTAGTAATAATTTAGAGAAGATTACTAAAGAACACATTTATGGCCAAATATTGGGGATGTCTCTTAGCTTGTGTGAGTGGTTTGAAATGCTTCAAAGTATGACAGTGTGTTAATTGAAGCTCCATAAGAACATTTACCAAAACATGAATGTTGTTAAGGAATAAAAGAAAGAAAAATATATTATGCAAAAAATCTATAGTAAGAGTGATAGTTATCTATCAAACAAGGGAATTAGCACCCGCCTTGATGCCTCAGTAAAGGTATCAAGTATCATTCAAAAATGTGAGAAGCTACGGGAAGCACAGGAATTGGATGACAAAGCTAAGAATAAGATCACAAAGATGGAACAAAGGAAAGAGAAATTGGAAATTCTTGGTTTGCCTAAGGGATTTGACACAAATAAGTTCATTGGAAGAGAAACTTACAAAAAAAGGTTGCAAGATAAAATAAATACTAATTTACGCTTTCTTCCTAAAGACATATCTCCTGATACATTCATGGATTTCATCAAAATAGTGAGAAATTTGAATGGATTTATAGAAGCAACAGTGTTGTCAAGTCACACTTCCAAATATGAATTGCTAACGAAGTTGCAGGAGTGTAACTATACTATGAACCAAATTGTTTTTCCATCAGAGGATGTTTGGACTGGCGTACGAAGATTGCTCTAAATTTTGAACTACTATAAATTGTAATGTATTGCAAATGGATACAAAAATATTTGTGCTCTATCTAATTTTCATGTTTTCCAATTTAATTTATGTTGAGTTACTCTATTTTATTCAGTTATTCTTAGTTGATTTACTCTATTATATGCTATTGGAATACAAAATTTCATTCAGGAATTTTAAATTCAAATATGAATGATCATTGATGATATGATACAAACTACAGTAATGATACTCTTTGTTCTCAAATTTTTAATGATGAAACATAATAAATTCTTTCTTTTCTAAAAGGAACATTGAATGATAGGATATACTAGTTAATAAGTTTAAAAAATACCTATTGATCGCTACTGCTAATTTAGCAAAAATTTCCTAAATTTGCCAATTCATGTTTGCGTCATCATCATAATCTAATTCTGGTATTCCAGTTCCTTCATTGTTCTCTTTACTTTTATTTGTGTCCTCTTCACTCTAACCTTCGCTTCTATGAATCCCACCCCCATCGTCACATGTAGTTCTCCCCTTTGATTCAGAGATTGGTTAATGGTGTTGCCCAACCCTCTTCTTTTGCATCTTTTCTTCCAGATTTCCATTTCTTTTTGATAAGGAAAATTGTTGACATCATACCTAGATCTATAGACCCTCAAACATGTTTCCAAATCAAAGATTGATATTCAGAAAAAAATCAATGCACTAGTCCATCCAAAGAGATCTGGTATCAACATCTTTTAGAAGCTTATTTCCATTAGTAATTCCATTACCAAAGTGCTGAAATTCCCTAAAATGTTTGGGAATTTGACAAAAATATGAGTACAACTCTCTTACTAAATCTTCAACCTTGTTTACTAAAGGAAACTTCTTCACAACTCTAAAATCAAAATTCATCTCATGGGCCATACAGTGAATGCCAACAACATATGGGGAACAAGAAGCATGCATCTTTGTGCAAATACAATTCCTTTGACCTTGCATTACTGAAGCTCCATCTACTCCAACACAGATCAACTTCTTCAGTATTCTCAATTCATCCATAGCTCCATATTCAATTAAATGGCTCTTTACTAAGTGAAATAAAGTTTATGATGTCGCATTGTCCCTCAATTTTGCAATAGTTAGTAGATGTGGTTAGCAGATATTATTCTGTATAGTATAAACATGCATGCATACCCACAATGTATTATCTATTGTCGTAACTTTGTCTAAGGACAATGGAATAAAGGTTGACTCTTTTATTTTTCTTTGTACATCCTCTATTTCAACTTAGGAAATACAACTTGCCCATTCCCATCCACTATTTATTGACCAATGAGTGATAGGATAGTTAGGAACTTTCAGAAAGTGTAAAAAATAGCTCATATCTAGATAGTCTTTCATTGGACACCCTCTACTCAAAATATGGAAAACATTACTTAATTGAACAACTTTTTTGCATTCTTCTACTTCACTTGCTTTTGCAAAAATAGCATTAATAGAACCTTGAATTTCACCAGGCTTTGTCTTAAATTTCTAGAACAAATAATTTTCCTTAGCATTCCTTTGATGTTGACATTGCTCCTTTGTTTTATATCTTACCACTTTTATTTCCTTTTCATCTACAGTTGAGGTTTCATAAACCTTACCAACATGTTTCTCTATGGTGTCTAGTTTAAGCTGCAACCACTTTTCCTTTTTATACTTCCAACTGCAAATCGTACATCTACATTCTACTGGTGGCTCACCTACAATTGGATTATCCATGGGTTCAATGAATGGATACTTTTCCACCCAATCAAATTTAAATCTCGTGGACATCTCCCATTGACGATCAGTTTTTTATTTTGTTTTTCCTCTCCCTTTAGTGTGACTGTTAATTGAACCATCATCATCACCGAAGTTGATCGATTCATCCTGTTATTAGTTATTTACTTGAAATTCATCTTCAAGGTCATCTTCATCAAAGATATATCAGCTTCTGCAACTTCGTCACCAAATTTATTAGGTTCCCCAATTTCTTGAATAAACTCCTGTGTAAGTTGATAACCTTGAAGTTGATAACCTTGAAGTTGAAGTTGAACAGTTTGCATGTTGTGGTCCTTTTCCTTTATAAAAGTGTGACACATGTTTGTACTTTTACCCCACCATGATATTCTCACCTATGGACTCACTCCACTCTGACATACACTAATCACTAATCCACTCCCAAGCCTTTCAATGGCTCTGATACCAATTTGATGGGGAGCTCCTTTCCTAGAGCCTTCTAGCTCTCTCTAAGACTTTCTCTTGTCCTTCTTTAGGGTCTCTATCTCTACCCTAACTAGAGGGTTCCTCTCTGATCCCCAATTTCACTAGGATCTCTCCACCAACTTCAAACTCTTGACTAATCTCTCCTCCATAACATTCTTGCATCCATGGCTCAACTAGCCTCCTACCACTCCAATGGTGTCAACTTCTTAAGTATTGGTTTCCTAAATCCTTTTAGGTCCAATCTAGCCTCTATGGATTCAGTTTTGTGGATCCTTCACCCATTTTTGAATCGGGTTCCAAAATACTAGCTTTTTAGGCCTTGTAGCCTTTTTAGGCCTATTAGCCCTCCTAAACATTGAAAAGGTGGATTCTCTCCTAAAATACCTTAATACCCCTAGAAACAAATTGCATATTCTTTGTGGATTTTTCCTCACCTTAGAGATTTTCTAGGTCTCCAATTCCCACACTGTCCATAGAATGGAATTCCACCAAACTCCTAAAAACAAGGGTTTCTAGGGAATGAAGACTGGTCTAGTTTCTTGGGATTCTTTAGTTGATCAATTGAGTTCCTCATAACTTCTCCTTCCATCATAATTTCTACACTTCATTCCCCCACACTCCTCCAACCTTGATTGGCACATACCAATCACTCAACAACCTCCATTGCCTTTGCACTGTTCAGTTACCCTAGCCAGAATAACCAATACTCACCTAGGGCCTGAATGTTATCAAGATTCCCCTGCACACACAAAATCCAAAAGCCATATCTAAAACTTATATAAAAGGCTCTAATGGATTCCAAGTGGACATGGAGTTTGAACCACGGGAACACCAAGAAAAAACATCTTTTACATGATTGGACTAAAACTGGCTAGTGAACTCACAAAATACAAGAAATTAAACAAAATCTAACCAGAAAGAATAGTTAACTATTCTAATGCCATAGGGATATAAGGAATTACATTGTAAACACTCTCCAAGCTTTCATTCAATCCATTCAATCCACAAAAGTGTTAGATGATGACTCTGTAACTTAATTACACTGCAAATTGGTTTTTCCTAATAACCAGTCCATACAATATGAAATCTAAAATGTCATATTAGGGTTGAATTCACCTTATATACCCTCATTCTTTATGTCTAGACCCTCTGTTTGGGATTTGGGCATCATAAGAGCCGATTCCTAAAATCTAGGAAATGTTGTCATGACAACTTTAAAAAGTTGTCATGACAACTTTGACAACTTTTGTCAAAATGACATTTTCTTAACTTTGATGGTCCTATTTGGTTTCAAACCTTACCAAATGATCTCTAATGATTTTAAAACATTCAAAACTTAAAAATATTCCCATTTTAGAATTTTGGTCAACCCTTTGACATTTTGGTTGACGTGTAGGTCCTAGACCCCTAGAATCAACTTGACTCAACCACACACAAACCCTAATCTTTCCTAACACTAAATCACACTTAAAACACACTAGGTAATTTATAACATAGTCCTTATTCATGGATGGTTGGCCAAACCAACCTACAATCTAAAATTTCTTAAGATCTTCCTAAAGACCTTAGGGTGCTCCTGCACCATAAAGGGAGGTTTATGTGGTGTTGTAACTTTGTCTTGTTGCTCGGTGTTTTCCTGTCGATTGTCTAAGGATGTATCCTTATCTACCTTCAGTGTATATGTAGCTTTTCCTTTGGTGTCCTTAGGCATGGTATCAACTATCTTATCTTGCTCATCTTTCTCTTTTTGTACTTCTTCTGTATCTTTAATTTGTGCATCTTTTTCGGTGTTATCTCCATCTTCTTGTTCTCCACTAATGACTACATGTTCATCGGTTGTATCCTTCTTTTCTTTAGATGTATCTTTTTATTCATCATTACCCTTATTCTTGGGTATGCTTGTATCGAACTCGGGGGTCTTCTCCTTTTGTGAGATTATATTGATTACTTGAATCAATAATGGCATCTGGCCCGATATGTGTACTTGTGCAGCATCAACAGATGTATCTTGATCCTTAGGCTATTTAGATGTAATATTAATGTCTTCATCTCTCTTTACCTCATTTGTAGGATCATTGATGATGTCAATAACAGTATTGTCTGGCCATGTTTCATCAACAATATTCATATCCTTGTTTCCTGTTGTGTTCAATTCTTCTTTGCCCAATTCTACTATTGTGACATCCTTTGTGTTATTTATAAGGATATGCTCTTGGCTAGGTTTATCTGAAGAGTCATCATTATGTGGCTCATTTGTGAGAGGTAATCCTTTCTTGGGGCTTTCTTCCTCAGTAGGTCTATTCAGTATTTTACTCTTAATTTTGTTACTATCCTTCTCTAGCTCTATAAGCTTTCCCTAGAACCTTGTAAGCTCTCAAATTTGGTGATAATTCCTTTACATGTTTCTTCATCATCTCCTTGATTTCTTCCATTTTGGATTCGATAGGCATAAGAGAAACTAGGTCTCTTTCCCTTAGCTCCTTTTCATTCTTCAATGCATAAGTCCATCTTCTAGATAATCTTTCATATAGCTCTTTTGGCATTTTGTTCTGAAATTGTATTGGTATATATTTAAATATATTCATCATTGTGATAATTGCCTCCTCAATCTTGTTCTGGTCCATGGGGTCCAGAGTTAGCACCCTTTTTCTGATCTTGGACTCAGTAATTGATCCTGACTTAATCGTTGATGCACATATTTCATTGATGGTTTTATGAATCTTATTCTTTTCTGTTTGGACATATTCATCCTGCTGAGTATCTTTGATATCTTCCTTGGTTAGGACCAATTTCCTTCTCCTCTTCAGTGCTTTTGTCTGTTTGGTTTGAGGTTTTCTTTTGTAGGTCCTTACATGACCTTTCTTTATTAGTGAAGGAATTGCATCCTTTTTTGTCTGAATCTTGGTCCTAGATCCAACAGTGGTCCTTGGTTTCTTTTCTGGTGGAAGTAGTGGTGTATCTAACTCTGTGGATTCTGAGTCACTCTCCTTCTTAGCTTCACCAACGGGTGACTAACCCCCGGTTTCTTCTTTCCGTTCAGTTTCCTCATCATTCACTGATATCTTTTTCTTCAAGTTCTTAACCATTTTGTCTTTCTTCCTATCAATCTTCTACACAACTAAGCCATTTTTAATCCTTTCTTTGGTTTATTCATAATTTTTAAACTTGGGTTGTGATTTATCTAATGGCTGATTTATCAATGCCTCAATTGCATTTGATGCTTGATCTATGTTCACCTCATAATTAAGTGGATATAGCCATGCTATCCTCGGTATAGATGGCTTGATGTATGTGTAGTTAATGTCTACCATAAAAAAAATATCAGTATTGAACTTTTATATTAACTATTCTGGAATCCTTACTCTTTTCTGCATTCTATCTTTGAATCCAGTAAAGTATTCATCCATGACTGATTCAAAATTATCTCCTAGTGATTTGATAAAATCACTAATCTGTATGGTCACTGGTCTTATAGTGTCCCATTTGAAATTTCCTATAGATGGGAAAGATTCTTGGAAATAGAAAAATATGCACATTACCAGAGATCTAAAATTAGAATGAATTAGACTGCATTTCTTGTTGTCTTCATGTTTTCTTCTAATTGTCTGAGTAATAGTTCTTACAGATCCAACTGCAGTCCCTTCTTGACAATCTTGCATGTTGTATCCACTACTCTGGATGCAATGTTGTTCATCCATCTAACCTGAAAGAACTTGTATCCTAAGACACATGCTCCAAATTCTAGTTCATCATCGTTGATGGTGGATACTTTTAGTCCTCTTCCATCCCATTCTGCTCCAATATTATTCTCAATTTCAACTTTAGGTGGGTGTTTTAGTGCCTTTACCTTATTAGTTATGGGGTAACCTGTGATAGCATGTATAACATCCTTTGTTATCAGTTTAGGCTCATCCAGCCATAATTTTTGGTCATGTATCATCCTTAGTACTAACCAAATCCATTCGGTCTTGAACTCCTTTAGGAACCATAGGGATTTTGTGAGCCCTTTTACCTTAATGTGCTTATGATCTTCCTTGATAGTGTCATCATTGTTGCAAAGATTCTTGAAATTTTTCTCAACTTCCAAGTCTCCTATTTTTGCATCTTACAGTGTAAATATGCTCACATGTCTTCGACAAGAAGAACCCTAGCTGGTATTCTAGAGAATGCACCAACATTGTCAGGTTGTGAAGTAACCTCAGGACATATCTTATAATGAGGTTCCTCACAGGTTGAATTATTTATAAGATTGACCTTGTTCTTCTTAACATTGTTGAGCTTAGTGGTTCTGGATGTAGTTGCCATACTTTCTAAAATTAGGGCTTTTTCAAAAAAAAAAAATAGAGTTCTCGGTTATCTCTATTACTTACTTCAACCTCTGTAGCTATTAGGAATATGTTTGGAGTGCTATGAACCAAGTTGGAGGTGCTCTACAATATTGTCACTTCGTGCTCAATTTTTTCTCTGTCTCTTCGCTCTAGTCACTTGGTGAAGAATGAAACCCTATCGTTGTCTATTTATAGACTTTTCCCTAAGTCAAATCATTAATGCTCAATCACTTCTCAGTGTGTGAAGACGGAGTTGTCGGGTGATACACAATAATATTTTTGGTTATAATGTGATGCTTCGGGCCAACTGTCAACTTGTTACATTTACTAACGGATTTCAATGTATGGAGAAGACAACTTTGTCAACTCATATGATAACTGACGGATCTCAGTTTACACTAGCAACTTTAGATTTTATATGTTAACCAATGATTCTTAGTAAGTGTAGGCAACTTATTTTTGTATGTACACTGATACATTTTGGTATGTATTGACAGATGAGATTGAATTCATAGAATTATAACAAGTAATACCATAGTGCATCTTTAATCACGCTGATTTGGTATTTTAAATATGTAAAATGAAACTGATTCAAAATATAACTTGGTATAATGCAGTTCCATACTTTTTCTGCTTAAGTCAGGGTGGTGATGTCACCAGATCCATTGGATAAGGTGTCACCAATTGCATTGCTCGGGCCAGCTTCATCAGTGTTTGTAGATTTCCTCCAAATTTTGTTTCTCATCTTCCTGATTTCTTCAATGGTGTTTCCATTGGCAAAGGTGATGGTCTCTATCATTCGGTCTCTACAGTCTTTCTTCAGATGACCAACTTTATGGTATTGTAGACATGCCTTTCTGAGGTTTGTCCAGCTCCTAGACTTTCTTGTCCATTGTTTCATATAGTTTGTAGCTATGTGACCAAATATTCCACATGTTATACATTTTTCCCATGTGTTGTAATCCTAAACATATTGGTTACTGACTCTTTTCGGTTGATAAGTATTTTCTTGATCTTTAGGCTTCCATGCTTTCTTTTTCTTCTTCCAGCATTCAAGGGATCTGTGCCCATGCATTTTGCAAGTAGGACAATATTTTTCCATGTAGGTTTCCTTCTTTTGTTGTTTCACCTCAGATTTACATGCATATGCTTTATGTCCTTTCTTATTACATTTATAACAAATTCCTATGAATGAAGATGTGGATTTAGGAATAGATTTCATTTTTCTCCTGCAAACATTTGGTGTGTGGCCTTGCCTTCCACGGTGATTGCATGTAAGATTTCTTGGTCTTCGATTTTCATAGACATTCTTTGGATCAGTTTGGTTGGGTGATTATCCATTCTCAGTATAGCCTCGTCTGGTGTTGTTTTTGGCTCTCCTGTGTCCATAAATAAAATCATCCATCCTTTTGTTTCTTTCTTCATCTCTCTTGATTATTTCATTATGTTGTTGTTGAATTCTTATTTCTTGTTTCATCTTTTCATTTTCTTCTCTTAGCTCACCGATAACTTCTATTCTTTCAATGAGTTTTGTATTCATTTTGTTTACCTCTTGACTCATAAGAATAATCAGATTTGTGATCTCATGATAATGTTGTGTACAAGTCTTTGTATTTCTGACTCTTTCTCTTGTAGCTTTTCAGTAATCTTCCTCCTGTCATCAATAGCTAGTGTTCTCTCTTTCTCAACTTGTCTAGCATTGTTCATGACATCAATCATTCTTACCATCTATGTCTCTTGACTGATTTGTAGAGATTTTACTTGTTCAGTTAGATGTTGATTGATTTCATTCAGACTTGTGATGCTTTCTTTTGATGTGTCTGATGCTTTTCTAGTTGTTGATCCTGAAGATTCAAATAGATCTGGTATCTCTTCTTCATGGTAATCTGTTTCATTACAGTGAGATGCCATAATCTTTCTTTCATCTAGCAGATGTCTCATTTTGATTTTAGCTTCTTTATATTGTTCAAAGAAGATCTGAATTTCTAGCTTTTGATTCTCAATACTCTTGTCAAGCCTGTACTTCTCCATTGTATGATCTTTTCTCTTCAGTCTTTAAAATTTCCAAATAAGAGATCTAGCTCTGATACTAATTTTTGAAAATAATGGGAAGTGTGTACTAAGAGGGGAGGGGTGAATCAGTACCTCTAGAATACTTTTAGTTAATTAACCTTTCACCTTATGTAATCAAATCTTTTCTTTACCAATCATATATGTTGTTCTTTCTTTATGCATGTGATAGAAATTCATAATCCTAATTGTATGTAGACATTCATAGAAACATTCATGAAAGTAATAAGACATAACACAAGATATGGTAATGCAGAAAATCCCTATTAGAAGGTAAAAACTGCAGTGGGGATGGAACCCAAAAAAACTTCACTATCTGCAGATTGGAAGGGGCCAGTTAAGGCTTACAATTTTGATCAATTTTGATGATCTAACCTGTTAGGAGTATCATGTGGAGACTGGTTAAGTTCTACTCTATTAAGAGCTTTAGAAACACTATTTAGTGTGCACTTGGTTAAGAGATTTACAATAGGATTGTTAAATCCACCTTTCTTGAAATGATTTCTTCTATTTGCTAAACTTGTTAGAATGCAAAAAAAAATACTCATTGACCTGAGGGTGTGCAATCTACAATTTCTGATTACAGATCTGTTCAAGATTACATGTAAAAATTTATCACCTAATGTGATTCATTAATACCTCTGTTTCTCGGTAGCCTTGGTTCTTGGTTCTTGATAACCAAATTCATCTTTTGCTATTCAGCTTCTTGAAACTCTCAGTCTAATCCATAGATGTGCTTGTTGGCTACAATCATCCTCACATCCATCTCAAATGAATGATTACAACATCCATTTATAACATAGGTTGAACTAATTAAGTTTCCTTTATTACAAACTTAACGCTATGAGCAAAGGTTTACAACTTGACTCTAAATCCTTGATCATTGTTGTGACGGAGATAACACTTGGTTCCACAAGACTAAGCCTTAC
>MU227853.1:1287973-1289097 GCA_018584345.1 Thuja plicata
TACATTTATGTGGAGGTATGCATGCCCAAGTTGGAAAACCAAAAATACTGAAGTGTCTCATAATCAATTTTCTATCACAACAAACCTCAAAAGGAGTAATACCATTCAAATCCTTGTGGGAAACCTGATTTTGGATGTGTGTGACATAAATTATAACTTATGCACAAACAACTGGACCAAGAGACCTACATCAATGATGCAACTAGCCATCTCCTTAAGGGTTCTATTAGTTTTTTCTTCAATATGATTGTACTGTGGAGTGTAGGAAACTAATCTCTGAAGATCAATCCCCTCAAGTGTACAAAATACCTCAAGTCTAGAATTCACATATTACTTTCCATTTTCTATGCATATAATCTTGACTTGATTCTTTGATTGCTTCTCAACATGAGCCTTGAAGGCTAGAAACTTATCAAAAACTTCAATCTTGTGACCAAACAAGTATACTCATGTGATGTGAGAGTAGTCATCAATGAAAGTGAGGATATGAAATTCTTGCTACACAATGGGATTGGAAATAGGCTTGCTACATCTCTATGAACCAATTGAAGAACTAATCAGCTCTACAAGACTTCCCCTTTTAAAACTTCTCTTTTGGATGCTTTCCCGTGGAACACCCTTAAAATTTACACCATCTAAAAATTTGATTGTGTTGATAATTATAGCATCGATCAGATAAAATACTAACCCCACTATAATAGACAAATTATGAAATATATAAATAGATATTAATGATTACAATATATATTTATTATTGATATCTATTGCCTATATTCATTATCTGATATACTAATCATTGTTATAATATAATAATGATGATCAATAATTATCATTATTATATTATAACTAAGTTTATATTAAAATATAAATATAAATGATATCTATTAATATCGATCATATTATGATCGACATATTAATAAGATATCATATATATCGACAGGTTATTATAAAGTCGATGTTCATTCATATTATACCGGTCACATAGTGATCGACATGGTATTACTGCCGACAGGATACATTAATATGTAAACTGCTTATGGTATAATTAAAGTCGACTATGTATAACAAGTCAACGATATTACTAACTGTGCTTGTTAATATCGTATGTCATGTATATTATGTTA
>MU227853.1:1362519-1376333 GCA_018584345.1 Thuja plicata
GCCCATGTGGCTTTTGATATTGTAATTCTGAAGTTTGTAATTCCACATTTGTGGAGCCAATAAGAAGCCAATTTTTTGTTCTTGCAAATTTTTGTTGTTTCTCTTTGTTTCTGTCGTGTGCTGAGTGGTATTAAGGGGAGCCCCCTTCATCAGTAATCAACATGTTTTATTATTTAATCCTTAAGGGAAGCATGAATTTGATATTTTTAGGATAATTATAATGAGGGGAATGTTATAGTATATTACAAAACTATTTCTTATCGGTTAATAACTATCAACTATATCTTGCATTGTATAAATTGCCCATCTGACCACAATGTAAATATATCGCAACATTCAACTCTACATATTCATGTGGTATAAGAGATAATATGTGATGTTAACATATTAAATTCTAGCCTAAGATTGGAACCATGACAATTGTGCATTGAGAGAGGAGGATAGATGACACTTAAGTAGTCTTGGATTTGAAATTCATTGCTTCCACATGGATAGACATTGAAGTCAGAATAATTACATGAAAAGAAGAAAAGTGACCATGCTTTTGTTGTAGAAGATGCCAATTTTTGTAAAACATAAGGAGGTGTTTATTGTAGATGTATTTTCTTTTTAGGGTTCCTCCCATATTTATGATAAAAGAGGATCTTTTTTCTATAAGAAATTAAATATATAGCATGGAGTTGAACAAAATTATGATAGACCTTAGAGAATATTGTCTTGTTTCAATATTAATTGATATTTTCTATGAGGATCTATAAAATGATACATTTGATTCGGTCTATAGAGATTTTAGTACTTCCTTTGGTGTTATTTTTGAAGGTAAAGTCTAACAAGGTCATACTTGGAGGCTAGTTGCATTGTAGGATGGAGGAATTTCTACCATCTCAAGTTAGCTTCTTGTTTTGAGATGGTGTTTTGAATGAGGAGCATTTTTGGTGGTTTTGTTTTCAATATTTTCACTTTGTTTTCTTAGTTGATGCTAATAAATTTGTAGAATACATGTGTTGTGAAGGTTTTGTTTTAGAGATAGATTTGGGGTTTGGTGACGAGCTCGGGTATGGATGATTTTCCAGAGAGCATAAGACTATTAAAAAAATGATAAACCTTGCAAGGGTTAGAGACAACATGACAGAGTTGTGTGTGTGAGGAGATAAATATGTCTTATTGTCAAGAATAATTTGAGGTTTGTGATTTGAGATTTTGGGACTAAGAGCTCAAGGATTCATCGTAGGAATCCACCTTTATGAGGGTCAAGGAGGTCACTTGATGAAGCTCCACTTGACTCAGGATTTCCATCTCTAGGAGATGATTTTCTCAAAATATATATTCATGATATGTAATCAACATGTTTTGTTATGTAAGCCTTAGGGGGGGGGGGTCCATAGCGAAAGGTGAGTTTGATGTTTTAGAATAAATGTATTAGTGGGGGAGGGGGATGTTGGCATAATATCATTGATTATACCAATCATAGCATCATTTATGATTGCTAAAATTATGCAGTTACATGCATTGAATAATAAATAAGCCAGTTATGACTTTCCTCGAGTGTGCTTCATCAAAGAGTACATAAGGGTTCAATTCAAAACTCTTGCAATGTTTTACTCTTGTTCAAATTAATGTAATAAGGAGAAATTTTGGTGAATATTATATTTATAGGTTAGTTCTAGTTAGCGTACTTAATAATAAATGAATTAATGATAGGTATAATAAATGTTATTTTCTTTACTAAAGAAATTAGTTGGTTAGTCATGGAAAATTTACAAGGCTTTCAAAAGCCAATGAGATTGTAATATTGATCATCCAAATAAATCAATTGAATTAATTGAATCTATCAAATTCTTAGTTTTTCTCATAGTGTAGTGGCTCAAATTCTACACCCTTGTTAAATGGTCATTTTTGCATTTCCCCTAGTTTATCCAAAGAATCAAATCCCTATCACCCACTTGTATTCGCTAACTTACCACCCACTTCAAGATTCCTGCTATGTGGCACCAATAGTTTTTGACAAGTGCACACCATAGAGATGTTTGCACGATGCACTCACATCCATGAATCTGCAGACATGCATGTTTCCGTTAGAGCATTATGAACTATCACCTTGCATTTGTAATGCCTGAATGATGGGCATGCCTATGCGGGGTTCAACTTGTATATATTTTATACTCTTAATTTTGCCTTAATTTTTCCTTCTTCAGCTAGTTGGCTATTTATTTTTTTCTTCCTTAACTTCTTAGTGATTCATCCAACCCCTTAGCTCTTCATCTATCTTCGTAGCTATTGTTATTTGGAGGCTTTCACCATTAATGAAGCTCTAAATTTCATGTATTGGATGTCATTCTCACTTGGGCTCCTACCTTTCTTAGGGGAGTCTTCTCATCTCTTACTTGTGTCTTGATATCATATTATCCTTCTTATTTATTTTTTTCACTTTCTTTATCTATTTTTTTCATTCGATTATGTATCACTGTGGATTTGATTGATGCTAGTCTCCAAACAACCACCCAAAATATTTCTTCTCCTTATTGTGTGTAGGTTTCGTAGAAGGGAAAATTCAGCATGATTATTTTACCAATCATCAAATCAGGTTCTCTCTAAACCCTTCTTGTTATTTTCATCAAGATATATATCACTTTTTTATTTTGTTGTTTCATTATTTTTGCTTTGCATATTATACTAGCATTTGGTTTTTTATTTCACATTATATTCTTATTGTCTGTACCCCAATCATATGAGATGTCAGTGTATTGAGTCAATGTCATAGACTCATGTTGGTATCTGATACAATGATCTCACAGAGATTAGTGCTTGTTTCTCATAGTTAGGTCTTTCATTTATGATAATCCAAACATCTTTAGCTACTCATTTTATTTTATCATAATTATTTATCTTCACTTAAGTAATTGATCTTCAATAAATACTCATATTTAAACACTTAGAAATGAACCAAGTAAATCTTATACTACATTAGTGTCTAATGTCCCTAGAACTCCTAGCTTGCAAAGGGAGGTGATGAAAGGGAATAGTCCATCCCATGAGACTTGTTCCAGTCTCTAGGCCAATGTACTTTACCTTCTCCACATTTTGGTGAACCCAACATGAACTAGCAGCCTTTCAAGAGCTTTGTGACAATTCCACGTGGGAATGGTGACCATGATTCCAATTCCCTCACTTTCCCAAAGGGTCTATGAAAAAATCATATCGTTTATCCCTCTGGATAAACCATATAGTGTAGATCCTTCCCCTCTTTACATCCTAGCTTCTATCAATGACATATCCATTAGGGGAGAAAAGGTGGAGCCCACATGCCAAGTCGACATCATCATGAAAGAGGTCCTCTTTGTAAATGGCTTAAGTTAGTGAAAATATGATAAGTATTCAGCCACCATAAGAACACATGATAAACTGTCCCTCCCCCCTTTGGGGTCTACCACCTTGACGATCCACATGGGACCAAAGAGGTGTGCTTGACATTTTGTGTGATCCTGGAGTTCGATCTCTTTAGGGTCAAAATGAGTATTCTCTAGTTGACTTCTATGAGATCCATTCCCTTGGTCATCCATAAGTATCTGAAGTTTCCTCATGAGGGTACTATCCGTACTATCTAGGATACTAGATATCATCCCTTGGTGTCCAGTGGGGGATTCAGTCTTGATCATTTATGACCCACTCTAATAGGGCCCCTATGTCCCAAGTAAGTTGTCATGTTTCTTGTGTATCAGGCATATAAAGTTGGGGAAATGAGTTTTTTTTTGTAGATCCTTCCCTCAGCCCTCTTGTGAGGCTCAACATACTTCATTCTCTCCCCCTTCTTCATCTAGGGCTCATGGAAAGTATGGTCCCCATGGGAAACCATTTTGTCCACCTAAGTCCACACAACCTCCTACAATGTCCTATATTCCTACATCCACATCTAATGTGAATAAAGGAAAGGTACCCATGCTACAAACTCCCAAGATGCACCCACCTCCTCTTATCCCTATTATCTTGGACATACCTCGCACTTCCATCTATGGCTAGAATAAGAGGTCTCACAAGATACCATAATCTCCTCTCATACCTATTCCTTATCCTCTTAGGGTTTTGTTTATTCCTCTAGTTTCCTATAGGGATAAAAGAGGAAGTTCACCCATGACTAAGCCTCTAGTGCCTCCATCATCACCTGCACCTCCTACTTCATTAGTTCCAGGTCTTCTTCTGTATCAGTAATTGTATCAACAACCTCCCCCATGGAGTTGTATGGTATTGTACCCCTACACGCTTCTCAACCCGGTCATCATATTTATCAAAAATAGCTTGGGTGTGATCATAAGAATCCTCAATAGGAAAGGTACTTGATTCATGAAGCCACTCTTGAGGTGGAGAGTGTATCTTATGATCCCCTATCCACTGCTTCTTATGTGTCTGCTTCTAGCTCTTCCCCTACTCCTATTTTAGCTTCATCATCTTCTCGGCATGTTTCCAGCTTCCCCTTGCTCCAGAGGTGACCATTGGGCCTTGTGCTAAGTGGGTGTAATTTTTTAGGTCTATTTTCTAGGAACCACCTTTGATCAATTCCTTTAGAGATATCCTGCCATTCCGAGAACTAGTGAGCATGTTTCACACTTAGATGGTGTCCAACATAGTGATATCCACCCAACCTACATCCACCTTATCTTGTGATTGCCATGCTTTCTTTTCTGATGTCTTGAAAGATGGTAGAGTAGAGTGGATGAATTCACCTCTGTCTTTCAAGTGGAATTTTGAGAAGAGTCCTATCCTGGAGTTCAAATATCATAAATCTTCTCCAAAATATCCTCTTTCTATTTCGATTATCCCAGTGGAGCAAGCTCCATCTTCTTCTGAGCTCATCTCTGCCCATTTCATAGAGGCTGGCAGAGAAGCTTCTTCATTAACAACTCCATGTGGATCTCCTGCAAGTGTTGATCCTTGCATCTTTGATTCATTGGAGGATATTCCTATATTGACAATGATCTTCACATGATCCCTCTCACTCACCACAATAGAGCTCTTAGTTAAGGACATGTTGGTTGCTTCATCCTTGGTAGTTGCTACTAGTGGGGTGCCTAGGGTTTTCATCATAGACATACCATTACAATCTTTAACTTCCTCCTCATACAATTAAAATTAAGAGGAGGATGATCTACTAATGGGTGACCTATGAGGGTAGTACTCGCTTCTACATCTTTATATTAGGGTGTGTTTTCTTGTGTCCCTCAGTGTTTTTTTCAGTATTTTTCCATCCTGGAGGACCCTTGTACTCTGTTGGTCACTAAAAATATAAGGTTTTCTATTTTTTACCTTCTTTATGCGTTCTTTGATTCTTCTATTTGTTATACTTTTAACTTTCAACCTTTGGGGATAATGCAAAGTGTTGGGGGCATTGAGGCACTCCTTCCATGTTGACCCAATTTTTTTTCTCTTTGTATTCATGTATCATTCTTCATATCTGAGCCACGGTTGGCAGTGATGAGATATCCCCTGAGACTATATATACATCTATGCTTCTATATTTTGATGCCAATCCATTAGATTCCCTTGTCTTTATGCATATGTTGTGGAATCTTCATTACCGAGCATGTTGGTCTACAACTTGTGTGCTAGATGTAGCTAATCAAAAACTCAAGAATCTCTAGTTGGGAGAAACCCAAACATAAAAAATCTTTCTTGTATGTTAGATAATTTTATCTTACTTTAGCTTTGCATCTATTAGATATAATATGATAGCTAAAATGGGAGTAAAATCTAATAGCTTAAAATTTTACACCCTTGTATTAATGACCATTTTTGCATTATGCCTACTTTAGTATAAGACTCAAATCTCCATCACCCACTTACATTCACCAACTCATCACCCACTTCATGATTCCTACCATGCGACCCTGATAATTTTGGAAAATTTTGTTCCATAGAGACATCCATGTGACACAATCATGTCCACGAATCTGTAGATGTCCAAGTTGTCATTGGAACATTACAAACTATCAACGCACATTTATAAACCCAAATTATGGGCCTACCTACAAAATATTTGACTTTCATATATTTTATACCTGTCATTTGGCCTTTGTTTGATCTTCTTCAGTTGCTTGGCTATTCATTTTGGTCTCCCTTAAATGCTTGGTTATTAATCCAACTCCTTGGCTCTTCATCTATCTCCATAGCTATTTTTATTTATAGGTTTTCTCCATTATCAAATCTCTCAAGCTCATATATTAGCTCTTTCATTCTCAATTGGGCTCCTACCTCATTTAGGGGAGTCTTCTCATCTCTTACTTGTGTCTTGATAGCATATTATCCTTCTTATCTATTTATTTCCCTTTCTTTATCTATTTTGGCCATTTGATTATCTATCACCAATTATCTCATCCATCTCACTGATGTGGAGGTGGAGACACTAAAATAGGAACTTGACTAAGGAAAGTCTCCAAAAAGCCACCCAACCAATTTATTATCCTTCTTGTGTGTAGGTTTCATGGAAGAGAAAATTTCAAGAGGATTTCTTCACCAATCACCGAATTAGGTTCTTTTTAAACCCTTCTTGTTATTTTCATCAAGATATAGCACTTTTTTTACTCTATTGTTTCATTCTTTTTTATTTTCATATTAGAATGGTTTTCTATTTTTATTTTGCATTCTATTCTTATCATTCGTACCCTGTCTGTACATGATGTTAGTGTGTTGCACTAGTGTCCCACTTCTATGCTATAGTCCTAGACTCACACTATTGTGTGAGATAGTGAGATCATGGGTCTTAGTTCTTGTTTCTCATAGTTAGTTTTTTTTTCATAACCCAAATAGCTTTAGCTATCCATTTTCTTTTATTATAATTATTTATCTACATTTAAGTGATCAATCTTCAATAAACACTCGTATTTAAATAGTTAAAAACAAACTAAGTAAATCTCATATAATATTAGTGTATGATATCCATAGCACTCCTAGATGGAAAATTGAGGTGGCACAAGGGAATATTCCATCCCTTGAGGCTTTAACCAGTATCTAGGTTAGTGTACTTTTCCCTTCAACACACATAGTTATTGGGAGTGGTAAACGTAGGATTGATCTAAGACTTTTCATAGTTAAATCCTTGTTTAAATCCTATACTCAAATGAGGACATAATCACTTATATAACTAAATCATACAATGTCCAAATCTATCTCGAGGCACATTTATTCAGACCTATTACTTGGGTTTTACTCTATTCTAGAATTATATATCTTTGACTACAATATCATTTTCTGATTGAAAATCTTTTAACAATGATATCATTTAATGACATCAATGTTCAAGATAACAATCATTGCAACCTCAACCTATCATAAAGGTCATGTCTCCCATTTCAAGCATAAAAAATCATTATAATCCTTTTTCATTTAATTATTTGTGAACCTAAGCCACAATATCATGTTTCTTATTTCCAACTATTTTAGCGTGTAAATAATCCACAATTCAATAAATGGTTTTCCTTTAATAAAAAGAGTTAACAAACCATCCAAAGTCTTTAGTTTACTCTTAATACCAACCAATAATCTTTTAGCATTTTATCAATCCAATTTCATATAAATTTCATTACCATGCCTTCTTCTTCTTGTGAATTTACTTCTCATATTAACATCTATAGTTCCTAATGGTATGAGTGACGTCAAATATTTTTGATTAGGTTAGAAGGGATTGAAAGGGCCATAATCCTGTTTACAATGAGAGATAAGAATTTAGGTCAACATAACAACCCACAATAATAGATAAGCCAGAATAGCCAAAGCTGCCCGAGAAAAGCACTAAAAAGGGTTTTCGAAAGGAACCTAAAACCTTCAAGGGTTTTCAAAAATACCCCAAACCTTGAAGGGTTTTAAAAAGGAACATAAGCCTTCTAGGTTAATTGAAAGGCACACAGAACCTTTGCTACCAGAATCCAACAATATGGAAAGACAAGACAATGATGGTATCAAAAACAAAAAACTATCTAGTTAGGTACTAATACAAGAGGGAAAATTTCATGGTTACCCTAACCTTCAATATTTTAGAATTGGAATCCAGAACCGACCAACAACATCTACTATGGAAATCCCAATAGAAAACCACCTCCTCACCTATAAAACTCCCCTTCACCTCAATAGGAGGGTATCCCATCTTGATAGGAGATTCTTCAAATAGATTGTTCAAAATTATAACCAAAACACTTCAATTTTTTTTCTAGATATTTTAGTTTGGCACTCCAAATTCCTTCATCTCTCTAATTTCTTGGAAATCCACAATATTAAACACTTGTAGTGGATTTTAATGGATAAACACCAAAACAAATTATATCTAAGCATGTACACAATGAAAAAAATATAGGAAAAATTATAGAAAGTATGTACATAATGGAAGAGAAATATGATGCACATAAATGGTGGATTCCAATGAGTTCACTATGATGACAACAAGAACGCAATGGGAATCATGGAAAAATACTCATGAAGGGTGGATTCTACAAGTTCCAAATTCACATGATGTGTGTTGGATCATGCTAGTCCCTTTTTGTATTGCTTTAGTCTACAACAAGTTAGTGGGAACAAAAGAAGGTCATGGTGTTTAAAGAAACGTGAGATCCACAATCCATTGCCTTAATCAAATAGGCAAACAAGGCATGAGTGAGGTGAAAATTAGAGAGGCCTCTCTTGAAACCTACTATGATTCCAAATCTTGGAGATTTGAGAAAATATCAATTCTACAAACAAATATTCAAACATCAAAATAAACTAAGCTATTACATTTCCATCATTTTATAAAGCCAATTAATTTCTTACTACACAACAAATAACACATAACTAGCAACTACTCCTATATTAAGCATTATTTTCTAATGACCTAATATTCCTAGCTAAATCTCATGGTAATATTACTTATATTGTCATGGATTATAAAAATAATTCCATTTTACCGTTAAAAAATAAATATCAAAATCCTAACTATATGAGAGTAAAAAAATTGTATGGTGCCTTTTTTTGTTTATTCTAGTATCTTTTTAGTTTATTTAGATTATCTTTTAAAATAGTGATCCAAAAGAGATTAACTATCTGATATATTTTAATTATCATAGTATCCCTTATTACTATTTAGTATATAAATAGTAAAATCCCCCCTTTTACTCTCTAAAGGTATTGTAGGGTACATTTTTCCTCATCATTTCCTCCCATGAACTCCCTTTTCCTCTGTTTTTCTTTCATTTCTCTCTCCAATTTTCTTCTAGATTCATTTTTCCTTGACTTTTCTTCTTTTGACAACCCATTTGAGTCCCTTTTGTCTTTAAACCTCTTGAGGGGGAATTACCTACAATAATCATTTTCTTATACCTTCTCCACATTGGGGCATCTATCCTCCTTGTTTTTATTTAATTCATCTATATTTTATTTGTCTTTGAAAAAACATTATTTAATGTCATTTTGAAGGGGGGGAAAATGTAGGCACGTAAAATCAACCACTGTTGTTTGCTAAATATTATTTATATTATCCTTTTACCATGGTTATCTTCATTGGTTAAATAATTTATTATTATTTAATAAATTACTTGTATTCTTGTTTTTCTCCACCCCAAGGAAATTAGATTAATTAATTTGTCTTGTATTTAATGCTTTTATTTATTAGATTAAGAAAATGCACCATTTTTAAAAAATTGAATGCATAATTTTTTTTCTCCAAATATGTATTACATTTTTAAGTATTTAATTCTCATTTTTATCTTACCTTTTGTCACATCCTTCAACTTTTCCTACTTTCTCTCTAATTCTAATGCTTGTCCCACCTAATCTTCTCCTAATATCTTTTCATTTCCTAATTTACTAGATTACAAAGGGATCAAGTCCTTACCATAAATACCTACCCTCCTATTCCTATCATCCTTAAATGATTTCTTTATTTGTGAAAACTCCCACATGGGCCCTCTTCAAAATGGTCACATCAAAGGAATTTTAGAGTCTTTTATTTTGTGCACCTTGTAGCTTTGGATTCTATGGATGAGAAACACATTTATGCTAGGATCTTGTCCATATCCCAAGTGTACCTTGAAAGGTACCAATCCCCTCTAAACCCCTGGACTATAGTGAACACTATCTTATAGGTTGAGATATTCACTCTCATCTCCACCCTTGTTCTTCATAATGAAATCATAGCCCTCCACTCATCTCTCCTCTCCTTATACTATTAAAACATTGAGCAATTTTTTATATCTTGTATCCAGAATCAATTGAGCACTATTATACTACCAAATTATCATGATAAAAAATCAAGTTCAAATTTATTGGGTAAATCTACACAATGAGGATAATTCCATACTTCATTTCCAATTGATTTATCCATGATTTGATTCTCTTTTGCCTTATCCTGATTTTTGTTTGGTTTTGTGTGTTTGAATTCTCTAAAACTAGATTTTAGTTTAAATTTTGACAATATGCTATCCAAGTATCACATGTTCCTGTAGAAAGTATCTCAACCAAGGTGTAGAAAATATTAGAATCCATCTTGGTGCATTGATGTTAGGTTTCAATCTATCAAACCTATACAAATGACTCTTTTGGATCATGACAGCCAAGCGCATTATGTGGTACATTCAGGGCACTATACATTTTGGCATTCACTACACATTAGGTGATACTGATATTGTGGGCTTCACTAGCTTAGATTGGGTTGGTGATGTTGATAATCCAAATTCTACCTTTGGATTCATTTTTTTCTTTGGTTTTGGTCCACGTGTTTTGTCTTGAAAAAATCAAAATGCTATTGCATTATCATAGAATGAACCTAAGTATCAAGGAGCTTTCTTGGATAGTCAAGAGATTTTTTGGGTTTGACAGTTGTTGGCTGAGTTTGGATTCCTGTTACTCATCCCACTACTCTTTGGTGTGATAATTAGAGTACCATACATATTTCTTGCAACCTTATGAAACATCAATGTACCAATCATTTTGAAATCCACATGCACTTCATTCGGTAGCTCATTGAAGATGACATTATGTCTTTGGATTATTTACCTATGGAGCAATAGGTTGTAGATATAGTCACCAAACCTTTATCATCTCCTCACCATCTTTAATTGTGATCAATGTTAGGGATAATGAAAGTAGGCCTTTGGGGGATCTGGAGGAGAACTTATACCTTCTTTTTCATTGCTTTTTAGCATTTTTTGTTTTCTCTTTTGGAGAGGAGTTTTCTCCCACTGGATGTTCTCCTTTTCTCAGTTATGAGAGATTGCATTGTTGTTGTACATGGGTGCCTAAAATGTCCTTATTGGTGGTACCCATATAGCATCTCTTTTGTATTCTTGTACTCCCTAAGTTATACTTAGGGGGGGTGTTGGAGTAAATGGTATTTTACAAATTTACTCTTTACTTAAGTTTATTAGGTCAATACATTTATGAGCTAGATATATATTGTAGAGTCATATTTGGACTCTACTACCTCTAGGAGGATATTGTTGAGCTCTATGAGAAATCTACTGTTGGAGATTCGATCCTGAACAGTTGATTGATTGTATGTTTGTCATTGATGACAACATATAATACACAGTAGTACTTCTATATGTACTTATCCATATGATGAAATGAAGACTTGCATGGATAAATACATGGTGTTGACATGTTTATTATGCTATGTTCATACATGGAGACCCAGATATGATGTTTCAGTAAAGATATGTAATTCTGTTATTGACGGTTACAGTTCTGGAGGTATAACGGTTTAAGGCTGACGTATTTAACATGTTTCTAGAGTTGCGCTTATCATCAAGATATGCGTGTGTATATTCATGATTAATTATGATTTTTTGATATTAATCTAAAGGCGCCAAACATTTTTCAAGAAGATTGCAATGTTATGGTCAATTTGGTGAAGCCGACTTAGTGAAGCGACGCGCCTATTTAGTTTGTACTTGTGTGGTTGTAATTATGCTTTTGCACTTAGTAGAGCTGACAAGGATGTTATGAAGAGTTTTCTAACAGGTCCCATGATCTCATACTTGGAGTATATACTTATAGAAGGTCATTTGTGACAAGAAGAGTTGTGAAAGCCAGAGATAAGAAAAGAAAAGCAGAGTGTTAAAGCAGCAGAGCTATATTTATCATATGTTGATAATATAGATATTGAAGTTGAAGCATTCAGAATATAGATAAGATTGTTATAGTTCTTTACAAGAGGTTAAAGCATTGGTGCACAAAAGGAACTGATCAGACAAGTAGTGTCACAAGTAGCAGTTCATCTTGTTGATACAGTGTGTATCAAATATCCAAAAGGTTGTAGCCTTCACCACTTGGACAGTGAGTCCTCCGCCCCTAATAGGGTTATGTAAAAGACTCCTAACAGGGTCAGACCCTTAACTAGGTCACTATACTACTGCATTGTAATGAACAAATCCTAACAAGTTTGAAAGATCTTTTAACATGGATTACTATAAATAGTATAGTTCTTTGTGGGTGCTAATTCCCACTGGGGTTTTTACCATTTGGTTTCCCCATAACCAAATTGATGTGTTGTGTAATGTGTTATCTGAATGTGCATTTAATTTATATCAATTTGGATTAATAAGTACAAAAGATTTAAAGTTGCGGATAACTGATTCACCCCCCCCTCTTAGTTATCCCTGAAGTATTCTAACAATTGGTATCAGAGCCAAGTGCCTTGGAGACAAAGCCTAACAGCTTAAGGTAGATCAAATGGAATACTTCAGAAAAGAGAGTCCTAAGTTCGATGGAGAGAAATATCTAGATTGGAAGAACAAAATGATTACACATCTACAATGTGTTGGCTTTGAGATCTTTGAGATTTCTACACAAGAACTTGATATTCCATCTTTAAAAGACCTTGCAAAGGATGATGCTACAAACAAATAGAAGGAGGTATTCACAGCAAATGCTATTGCCAAAGAAGCCCTTATTAGTGCCCTATCTGATAGTGAATTTTCTAAGATCAAGAAAGTTGAACGAGCTTACACCATATGGAAGTATTTGGAAGATATGTTTGAAGGAGACATCCAAGCAAAGAATGCACGCAGAAAGACATGGAAAAAGAAATATAATAGTCTTGAAATGTTACCTGAAAAAAACTTTAGAGCTTATAATCAGAGGATAAATGAAGCAGTATCTAGAATTAGAAACAGTGGAGGAGAAATTTCAGAAGAAGACATAATGGACAAGTTAATGAATACATTGACAACAGACTATAAAAGCAAAATCAACATTCTAGATGAGACCATGCAGTTTTCTAAAGACTTCCAGAGAGAGACTTTGACAAGCAAAATCTCTACATTTGAGATATCAAGATTGAAGACTGAACCTAAGAATGAAATGGCCTTCAAAGCTTCAATCCACAGTAAGAAATACTCACACATCTCTATTCATAATGAGAATGAAGAAATTGATGAAGAGCTAGAAGAGATAATTGCCATGATTGCTAAGAGAGAAAAGAAAGGAAAAGGAAAGTATGAAGGACAGCTCCAATTCAAGTGTTTTTCATGCAATAAGATTGGTCACTTTGCATCTAAGTGTCCCAAAAGAGTCAATAAGTTTAGATCTGATTACAAACCTAAATATAGGAAGGAATGTTAGCATGCTGAAGAAGGTGTAATTGATAAAGATTCAGGATAAGATGAAATTGGATTTGTTCTTAAAGACATGGAAAGGTTGCTCAAAAATATGGACATTGCAGATAAAGAACAAGATCATGAATTAGCCTTAATTTCCAAAGCAGATGTCAGAACTGATTGGATCATTGACAGTGGATGCTTGCATCACATGACAGGTGACAAAGACAGATTTTTTCATCTAGACAAATACAAAGGTGG
>MU227853.1:1402243-1420681 GCA_018584345.1 Thuja plicata
TATATGTACTTATCCATATGATGACATGAAGACTTGCATGGATAGATACATGTTGTTGACATGTTTATTATTCTATGTTCATACACGCAGACCTAGATATAATGTTTTAGTAAAGATATGTAATTCTATTATTGATGGTTACAGTTTTGGAGATATAACAGTTTAAGGCCGACGTATATAACATGTTTCTGGAGTTGCGCTTATCATCAGGATATGCATGTGTATTTTCATGATTAGTTATGAGTTTTTGATATTAATCTAAAGGTGCCAAATGTGTTTCAAGAAGATTGCAATGTTATGGTCAATTTGGTGAAGTTGACTTAGTGAAGCGACGCACCTATTTAGTTTGTACTTGCATAGTTGTAATTATGCTTGCGTGCTTAGTAGAGCCAACAAGGATGTTATGAAGAGTTGTCTAACAGGTCCCATGATCTCATACTTGGAGTATGTACTTATAGAAGGTCATTTGTGATAAGAAGAGTTGTGAAAGCCAGAGATAAGAAAAATAGAGAAGAGTGTTAAAGCAGCAGAGCTATATTTATCATATGTTGATAATATAGATATTGAAGTTGAAGCTTTCAGAATACAGATAAGATTGTTATAGTGCTTTACAAGAGGTTAACTCATTGGCGCACAAAAGGAACTAATCAGACAAGCAGTGTCACAAGCAGTAGTTCATCTTGTTGATACAGTGTGTATCAAATATCCAGAAGGTTGTAGCCTTCACCACTTGGACAGTGAGTACTCCACCCCTAATAGGGTTATTGTAAAAGACTCCTAATAGGGTCAAACCCTTAACGAGGTCACTATACTACTGTATTGTAATGAACAACTCCTAACAGGGTTGAAAGATCTTTTAACAGGGATTACTATAAACAGTATAGTTCTTTGTGGGTACTAATTCCCACTGGGGTTTTTACCATTTGGTTTTCCCATAACCAAATTGATGTGTTGTGTAATGTGTTATCTGAATGTGCATTTAATTTATATCAATCTGGATTAATAAGTACAAAATATTTAAAGTTGTGGATAATTGATTCACCCCCCCCCCTCTCTGTTATCCCTAAAGTATTCTAACATCTACTTCCTCTGGGTTGAGACACTTGTCTCCACCTTATGCATTCTTCCTATCTTCTCTTTCCTATTTAAGCAGAGCCTTTGTACATTTGTACTCATCTTAATTCAATACATTATTATGGGTTATATCTCTCTTTTTGGGAGGATGTCTAAAGACTTGGTTCTCGAATAAGGATGAACTATCCTAACAATTTTTATTGTTGAATTGGTTTCTTTGAGAACACTTTCCTTGCACACAAGAAGAAATGGAAAGGAATGAGAAATCACGAATCTCTAATGTTTTACCTCTATATTTGAAATCTAAAGAAAAAGGAAAAAAAAAGTATTACCTTTGGTAAATGAGAAATATTGGCATAAAATCTTATACAACAAATATTAATGAATACAAAAAATGAAAAATAATTAGAAATGTTTCAAGAAGAGCTATCTACATCATGTATTGTCTTGGCAATGTAGGAACATTCCTTGATTTGAAGTTCATTAAATTCTATTTTATTTTAGGAAGCTCTAATGCTTGACCCTGACATTGGAAATATTCACTTTTAGCCACCTCTAGGAATTTTTAACATGGAAAAGAATTGAAAAGACAGTCAACATGAGAAGGAAAAAATAAAGTTGTCAAAATGTATAATGATTGTACATGCAATGAATCGTGTTATTTTTCTCCATACATGTATCAATCATGTCACAAGCTATGGGATACCCTAGGTATATCCTAAAAAGTTCAAATGGTAGGGTGGTTGATGATTTTTATTTTCTTTATTTTTATATAATTTTTTCAAAACTAAAATGACCCACATTACAAAATTAACAGCGTTTATAAAATGTGTTATTTTTTTACTCTTACACAATCTACCATTAAAATAATATCACATGAAAGATATATTCTATGAGAATAAGAAAATAGTTATAGAACATTTCACATTTGACAAATAAATATTTTATAATAGACAAATTTCATGTTTAAAAAATAAAAAAATCATAGAAATAAGTTACTAAAAGTTAGAATCGCTAATTTATTGAGTCTTATTTTTCTATATAAATATTTAAAAACAATCTATAAAAATATGTATCTCATTCCAAATTGACCACTATGGTAGCTATAGATGCCAAATAAACAATGCAATATGTTGCTAACATAATGAATAAGAGAAGATAAGTAAATTTTAAAAAGCATAATGAACACACATGCAATAAATACCATAGAATTATAAATTATCTTTAAATATCATAGAATTATGAATTAGTTTAATTAAATCAATAGATGAATATAAAAATAATAATTAATTAACTAGAATTAATTATAATGCTAAGGGAAAATTAATTAAATTAATATAAGTGCACGGGGACAATTTTAGATGTCTACACTCCTAATATCTTTTCAATTCATAATTAACTAGATTACAAAGGGATCAATTCCTTACCATAAATACCTACCCTACTATTCCTATCATCCTTAAATGCTTTCATTATTTGGGAAAAATCCCACATGGGCCCTCTTCAAAATGGTCACATTAAAGGAATTTTAAAGTCTTTTATTATTTTTCACCTTGTACCTTTGGAGTCTAGGGTGAGAAACACATTTATGCTAGGATCTTGTCCATATCTGAAGTGGACCTTGCAAGGTACCAATCCACTCTAAGCCACTCCTATAGTGACCCTTCACTATATCTTTTAAATTGATATATACCCTCTCTTCTCGACCCTTGATCTTCATAATGAAATCCAAACCCTCCATTCATCTCTGCTCTCCTTATACGATTAAAACATTAAGTGGTTTTTTATATCTTGTATCCAAAATCAATTGAGCACTATTATACTATGAAATTATCATGAGAATATATCAAGTTCAAAGTTATTGGGTAAATATACAGAATGAGGAGCATTCCATACTTCATTTCCAATTGTTTTCTTCATGATTTGATTCTCTTTTACCTTATGTTGATTTTAGTTTGGTTTTGTGTGTTTGAATTCTCTAAAACTAGATTTTATTTTGAATTCTCTAAAACTAGAATTTAATTTGAATTTTGACAATATACTATGCAAGTGTTACCTATGCCTATAGAAGGTATCTGAACCAAGGTGTAGCAAATATTAGAATCCATCTTGGTGCGTTGATGTTAGGTTATAATCCATGAAACCTATACAAATAGGTTGCATGATTAGTTGTGTCTGTAACAATGACTTTTAGGATCCTGGCATCCAAGCACATTTTGTGGTACATTTAGGACACTATATGCTAGTAATAACTAAGAGGGGGGTCTGAATCAGTGGCCTAAAAAATTAATCCTTAAATCAACCCTTAAAACTTATTACCACATGTATAAGCCTCTAGTTATCTTCAGTCCTACAAGATGAATGCCTTGAAATACTTATATCAAATTCCTACTTGTCGAAATGCTTTGTGAAACCTTCTACTGTATGTTACCAATAAACAATCTTTCTATTTACTGAAACAAAGTAAATAACTAGTGTATACCGATCAATCTAGATTTACTTAAGTGAAATGCAAAACAGTAAAGTAATGACTCATAGACACATTAACACATGGATTTTTAATGTGGAAACCCTGTTAAGGGAAAAACCACTAGGACCGGTACCCCAAATTTTCACTCTTCCAAAGTGAACTCGGTGAAGAGCCAACCCTATTAAAGGTTACAAACACACTGTTAGGTGTGACCTTGTTAGAGGATTTAAATGAATAGTTTGTCACTTAGTATCTGGCATCTAATGATAACATCCTTGACCAAACACTCTCTTGGCCCGTCAATAGGTATTGGGAATATCCAATGCTACTTTTTATGATCAAACATTTTGATACTCCTTGGGATGCATCTCAATTAGAAAAGACTTTTAAGTCCTGCTCGGTTAAGAGACTTGATGATTCAGTGGTTAAACTGAAACACTAAATTGATCTATTCACATATACAACTATAATTATAGATTTTTAGATCTACTATAAGTGCATTATCTTTATGATCAATATTATCATTTCAATACCTTTTCTCAACACTGTTCTGATCTGTGATGTTGTATCACTATTCGTCGATGTCTACAGAATTTAGCTCTTTCCTCGACTTGATTGATCAAGTCTGAATGAAGACTTTCTTCTCCTTCAGAATCTCTTCAACATCTATTCTCTTGTCACTCACCTTATTCATAATGAATAATCTTGTCTCTTATATAGACATGATTTCACCATTTCTTGGCTTTCTTGATCTTGGCATGATCCACAATTCTCACTAATTAGATTTAAAGAAAAAATCTAGTTTAATCTTGTAGAGATCTTGTTGCCAGTTGGATAAAGCAGCTTTAAATCCTTTACTTACCTCCAACTTTATCTTTTTGATTAAAACAATGATAAGTACTAGTTAAGTCTATTTTTAGTTCTTGACAACTAAGCATTTTGTCATTTCTGAACTCTTTATTCTATTGGTCAATACTTCAGTTAGTCATTGGTGACAACTGACTATTCCATCAGTGTGACTTTAGTTGTCTTCAGGATCTTCATCTATCGGGAAACACTGTAATTTTTCCTGTCAAATTACAATATGCTTTTTCTCGCCGGGTAACACTACGACTTTTCTTGTTGGTAATGTTGTGCATTTTCTTGTCAGATAACATTGTAACTTTATTCTCATTGGTTTACTATGTCCATCAGTGTGCACTCCATTGATGTATACAGTCACTTTGTGAATACTTAACTTTTATGCATTACTAATAGCATAGCCTTTGATTCATTGGTTCTTTGAAGTCTTTTAGAAATATGTACATGACCATACAGATTATATCAAGTTGACATCAATGAAAATATAATATGTTAACTGATTTAATGCCTTGCTTTAACTTTTTGTGTCTCTGTGATCATCAACTTAACATCTTCAAACATTCAATCAGTTATAGTTCATCAATCTCTCCCTTTGGAATTGATGGAAACACACTACATTATCACACTATATTATCACTAATACAATATGAAATATAACAGTTGAAGTTCATCAAACTACCAATCTTATGTACTATAACCAATACAAATATCTGGTCCTTGGTAAGCTTATGTGATCTTAGATTTGATTCTTGCAGCTCTCTTTCTATCTTAAATCCCTTCACTATATAGATGTAGAATATTTCTTCTTCTAATGTGATGTGCTCTCTTCTTGTGTCAAACTCTCTCCCTTTGACTGTTCTTTTCTTTTGATGTCTCTTTTCTCTTTTGTCAACAATCTCTCCCTTTGTATGTACTCTCCCTTTGTGGTTACATCTCTCCCTTTTGATAATGTGATGGATATAATCTCTCCCTAATGTGATAATAATGTGATAATGGATATAATCTCTCCCTTTGACAACAATACCAAACAAATATTTGACAGTGATGCCAAAAAAATCCTTTTTTATCCATAATATTCTCCTTGAATTTCCCAATTCATCAGTAATACAATCACTCTGGTGCTTGGAGTAGATAAATACCTTGTTGTGTACTGATATATCTTTGAATTCCATCTCTTTTCTTGCATAAACATGAATGATATTCTGATAATATGTAGGCCGATGCAACCTTCTAGTCATCTTCCTGACTAGTAGACAAGGGTCTGACTCCTAGTCTCTTTCTCAAGTACTCAAATGTATCCTTGGGTAGTGGCTTGGTGAAGATATCGGCTAATTGTTCCTTTGATTGCACATACTCAAGTATCACCTCCTTTTCTTGAACTTGTTCTCTCAAATAATGATACTTGATAGTAATATGCTTTGTTTTAGCATGCATTACTAGATTCTTAGAGATGTTTATTGCACTAGTATTGTCACAATAGATAATTACTAGTTCAAGAATTTTCATATGCATACCTTGCAATAACTATTTGATCCATGCAATATTTGAGAATTTTGTAGCAGTAGCAACATACTCTACTTCTATAGTAGACTGAGAGATGCATCCTTGGTTCTTGTTGATCCATGTGACAATTTTGTCACCCATAAAGAATGGTCCTCTAGTTGTGCTATTTCGGTCATCAATGTTTCCAGCCCAATCAGCGTCAGTAAATACCTTAAGTTCAAATTCACCTTCTCTTCTATACCATAAGCCATATTCCTTGGTATTCTTTAGATATCTTAGGATTCTTTTCACAATAGTCATATGTGATTCCCTAAGATTAGCAGAAAGTCTTGCAACTACTCCTACTATATGTGCAATATCTGGTCTAGTATTGTATCATCTTAAAATGTAAGCACTTCCATTTTGATAGGTTTAGCACCCTTATTTAGTATGTTTTCATATTAGGTTTGAATTTGTGCTTGATTATACATGTGTAAGTGAAATTAGGGTTAGGATCTAGTGGATCCTCCTAGATTTCCCTCTCTATGAATCTTCTTTCAGGGTAGGACCTATGTATTGGTCCTCTTGAGTTTCATATTACTCTCTCTTTGGGCCTCTAGGCCTTCTTAACATTCTGGTATATTCCCCCACCTTCCTAGGTCCCCGGCTGACATGGGAACCTCTCAGCAACAATCTGGTGACCTGCCTGAAACCTCAGGTCAGGGTAGAGGTTGACCTTGACCTAGGTCAAGGTTGATTTTGACCCTAACCTAGGTTAGGGTAGAGGTCGACCTTGACCTAGGTTGAGGGTGAGGTCGACATAGACCTCTGTCAGGTGTTGGTTCCCGCTTTCAAATCTGAAACTTATCAGAGTCCAGAACTTAAAATAGGTCCCCGAGTCCAGATGCGGAAGTGTTTTCTTTGATATTTGAATTAATATATTCCCTCCTTGGTTAGTGATTGTGATTAGACCATGATTCAAGGTAGAAATTGGATTAGGATCCCTTGCATTGCCCTAGGAGACCTATGTTGAGATTTCTATATAAACACTCTATTTTGCCTCATTTGATCATGAAATGAAATTGGGAGATGACATGATGAAATGATGATGCAAAAAAGAAAGAGGATGATATAGAAGGACAAGCTAGGTGGACATATCATCATCTTCAATCAAGCATTTTGGAGGATAATCTATGGTGGATCTTCATTGAAGCAAGAAGGCTCTCTCTTTAGATCTACTATTCTCAACATTCAAGCATTCAAAAGGCATTACCATGGGGTATAAATTATGGATTGTGAGTTGATAGGAATACTTTAGCCTTGGGGGCTTGGTATGCTTTCTTTTTCATATTCAAATCTATGCATTGCTTTCTCATTTCCATGTTATGTTAGGATTGTTAATCTAGAAGATTAGATCTTGATATTGCATGTTTAAAAGCTCTTTTCAAAAGATCAATACACACACACATTATATTCTATATCCGGATATTTGTGGAGGTGGAGATCACCAAAATGGGGGTTTGACTAAGTAAAAACCCTATATAGCCACCCCAAAATCCCTCTTTTTTGATATTTGTAGGTGCTATTTTTGGGAGTTACAGGTGCAAGACAACAGATCTGAGACCAAATTTGGATACCCTTTTCAACAAACTTTTGAGATCCGCAAACAGATTTTTTGTCGACACTGTGCAGGTCAGGGTTGACATTATTGGGTCAGGGGTGACATTTGTGGGTCAAGGTCAACCTTTTTCACAAGATGATGACATTTGTGGGTCAAGTTCAACCTTTTTCACAAGATGACATCATAACAGAAAAATATTTATGGGTTTTGTCCGTCTCTATGTTTTGGTTTGGGATCAACTATCAATTTTTCCAGAAATAGTCTACAGACCTCAGAAAATAAGTTTTTCTAGATCTGCTATGTTATGAGGTAGGTATCTATCCCACTATTTTTTACATATTTCTTTCAATCCTTTTTATCATAATAATTAAGTGTAAGAAACAAAATTTGGCCTTAGGATTTCTCTCTCATCTTGTTATGCAAAATCCTATTTAAAGCAATCCTTTATGAAGACCAAATTTTATACATTACAAGTATGTACAACATACATGAGTTTTCCAATCATTGATCTATACAAATTCTGATTTATCTCAAGTGACTTTTCCTCCTTTGTCAGCTTACATCCAGTTTCCATCGTTGTTCCAACTAGCTTTGAATCTTCCATCTTGAATATTTTCAGCACTTCCTTGATGTATTTGGATTGTGTAATAAAAATGCCTTCATCTTGTTGTATGATCTGTAGACCAAGAAAGAACTTGATCTCTCCAAACATAGACATCTCAAACTATTTTCTCATTTCATTTTCAAATGATTTGCATAGCATATCATTGCCTCCAAATATGATGTCATCAACAAATATTTTAGCAATCAAAATGTTAATATCAGTATCTTCAAATAAAGATTACTTTTTTCACTAGTTCTTACAAATCTAGTACTTATGAGATAGGAATGAAGTCTTTCATACCAAGCTTGGGGCACTTTTTTCAATCCATACAACTATTTGTGTAGTCTACATACCATTTTCCTCTTGTCTAGATCAACAAACCCTTCTGGTTGCTCAATGCATACCACTTCCTCAAGTATTCCATTTAGGAATGTAAACTTGACAGCCATTTGGTATAACTTGAATCCTTTACATGCAGCATAAGAAAGTAATATTCTCACTCCTTCTAGCCTAAAAATGGGTGCAAAGGTTTCTCCATAGTCAATCCCTTCTTCTTGTGCATACCCCTTGCATACTAGTCTTTCTTTGTTTCTGGTGACTTCTCCATTCTCATTCAGTTTATTTTTGAATATATATTTTGTACCGATGACATTCTTGTCATCAGGTCTTAGTACAAGTGTCCATGTCTTAGTTTTCTCTACCTGCTCAATTTATTCATTCATAGCACTAATCCATTCTTCATTATCAAGTGCAAAATTGACAGATTTTGGCTCAAAATCACAAATTAGATATCTTGTGTTTAGAAACTTACTTCTAGTTCTCATGCCAGCCTTCTTGTCTCCAATGATCTAGTTTTGTCGATGGTTCCTTCTAACATATCTTGCAAGTATAGGTTCAATTATTTGTCTATCATCTTGATCATCATTTTGTCCTTCATTTTGATCTCCATCGCTTAGTACATCATCTTGAGCAATATACTGATTTGTAGTATTTGTAGCCTAATGCTTGGGTGCAATGTTCTGTTGCTCAGGAGCTATACATGTTGCTCAGGTAGAGTGTCAGGTTCTTCATTATAAACAAACATGTTGCAGTCCTCTAGTTCTTTTGTGCTTTCCTTTTCACGCTTCTCTGCAAATTCATCTATCTTTACATTTTCACTTTCAATAATTTTGTAAGAGGGTTTATTGAGACATTTATAAGCCTTTCTCTTGGTGGAATACCATAAAAAGATTTATTCATAACTTTTGGAGTCAATATTTCCATTTCTATCATCTTTTAAGATATAACATTGACTACCAAAGATTTTGAAGTAACTTACATTGAGTGTGTAACCATACCATAGCTCATAGGGTGTCTTCTTGGTGTCTTTCTTTAATTGTACTATGTTCAATGTGTAAAAAAAAGTACTCACAAGTTCCCTCCAGAAGATTTGGGTGATGCCTTTCTCTATCATCAGTGCCCTTGCACAATCAACAATGGATCTGTTCCTTCTTTCAGCAATTCCATTTTGTTGTGGTGTTCTTGGTGAAGAGACCTGTCTTTTAATTCCATGTTCATTAAAAAAGTTAGTGAATTCATTTGAAATAAATTCCCCTCCTCTATCTAAGCTTAAGCATTTCAATTCTTTACCACTTTTTTTTTCTACCATTGCTTTGTACCATTTAAACATCTTGAATTCTTCTTATTTATCTTGTAAAAACATAACTATCATCATTCTAGAGTAATCATCAACAAAGAGAATAAAATATCTATCACCATAGTAACTCTTTGTCCTCATGGGTCCACATAGATCAGTGTGGACTAATTCTAGAATGGCATCAGATGTATGGGTTTTTCTTTTTAAACTAGACTTTGTCATCTTACCTTTTTGACAATTTTTGCACATGATATTGTCAGGCTTAGTCATCATCGGTAAGCTTCTTACATTTCTCTTTTTTCTTATCTTTATCATATTTTCAAAATTTACATGGCACAATATTTTATGCCACAACCATATGTCTTCATTTCTAGCCATTAAGAACGTAGTGTTAGTATCATTTAGATAGAATAAGTTACCTTTTGTCTGCTCACCAGTACCAATCATACTTCCTAATTTATTAAAGATCTTTGCCTTCTTATTTTCAAATGCTACTCTGTGACCTGAATTATTCAACTGAGAAACACTCAATAGATTATAATTCAATCCTTTCACCCAATAAGCATTTTCACATTTTATCAGGTTATTCAACATTATAGTTCCTTTACCTTCAACTAGACAAGGTGTGTCATTACCCATTCTTACTAAACCACCATTAAAGTATTCAAAAGTCTCAAACTTTTGTTTTTCACCGGTCATATTGTGAGTGCAACCACTATCTGTGATCCATACATCATTTTTACTAACTTTAGATATGAGTGCAATTTATACATACCTTTCTTCATCTTCATCTGAATCATCTTTTACTTCCATAAACACCATCCCAATGTTCTCATCAAATTCGGTGTCAGTATCTTCATCTTTGAATTTAGCTAGGTAACTGGCCTTGTTTCCTTTGTCCTTGTAGTCTTGGGTATCTCTTCATTCTGATTGTCGGTTGCTTCTGTAATCTTGGTTATCACCTTTGTCAAACTTCTTTTCAAATGACTTGTCATTACTTTTGTCATATTTTCTCCTGTTAGGACATCTTGCAACAGAGTGTCCAATTTCTTTACAATTAAAAAATACAAGTGCTAATTTACCTTTGTATTTACCTTTGCCTATCTGCATTCTTCTAGCTATAAATGCTTCAATTTCACCAAGATCTTCTTCACTTTCACTATCACTATCTTTTATTATAGTGTTTTTATGACTTGATTTACTTATTCTTAGAGAAGATTTGAATGCAGACTCTATGTTTGGTGAGAGACTATTATCAAAGTTATTCATCTCAAATGAAATCAGTCTTCCAATCTAACTATCTAGAGTAACATTGTTATTTTCTACTGCTCTCATTTCTTGTATGATAGATACTCTAATAGAATAAGTAGGTAGTAAGGTTCTTAGAATTTTACTTACCACTGTCTCTTCTTCTAGTACACCTCCAACTCCTTAGATAGAATTGACTACCTCTTTGATTCTTGTGTTGTACTATGTGATGTTTTCACCTTCTTTCATTATGAGATCATCAAAATTTCCTCTAAAGCTTTCTGCCTTGGCTCTCAGAACATTTTTATCACCACCATGTATAAGCTTCAATTTATCCCAGATCTACTTTGCAGTTGTGCATGCTTTGACATATTCAAATTCAGCATCAGAGAGTGAGGAAGCAAGCTCTATTATCATGCAATTGTGCTCATGCTTCTCTCTCATTTTTTAAACTGTGAGTGCTCCTATGGGCAACACATATTCAATATCTAAGTATTGAGTAACATCATTTCCAATACCTAATAAGTGGAGTCTTATCCTACTTTTCCTTGAAGCAAAGTTTTTTTTGTTCAACTTGGTCACATCTCTTCTACTCATCTTGTGATATTTAGCTTGAGTTGTTAAACTCCTTTTCTAAGAACACAAGATATGATACCAATTTTTAGTAATAACTAGGGGGTGAATCAGTGGACTAAAAAATTAATCCTTAAATCAACCCTTAAAACTTATTACCACATAGATAAGCCTCTAGTTATCTTTAGTTCTATAAGATGAATGCCTTAAAATACTTATATCAAATTACTACTTGTTGGAATGCTTTGTGAAACCTTCTACTATATGTTTACCAATAAGTAATATTTCTATTTACCAAAACATAGTAAATAACTAGTGTATACCGATCAATCCAGATTTACTTAAGTGAAATGCAAAATGGTAAGGTAATGACTCATAGACACATTAACACATGGATTTTCAATGTGGAAACCCTATTAAGGGATAAACCACTTGGACTGATACCCCAGATTTTCACTCTTCTAAATCAAGCTCAGTGAAGAGCCAACCCTGTTAAAGGTTACAAACACACTGTTAGGTGTGACCTTGTTAGAGGATTTAAATGAATAGTTTATCACTTAATATCTGGCATCTAATGCTACTATCCTTGATCAAACACTTTCTTGGCCTTTCAATAGGTATTAGGCATATCCAATGCTACTTTGTATGATCAAACTTTTTGATACTCCTTGGGATGTATCTCAATTAGAAAATAATTTTAATTCCTACTCAGTTAAGAGACTTGATTCAGTGGTTAAAATGAAATAGTAAATTGATCCATTCACATATACAACTAGAATTGTAGATTTTCAGATCTATTGTAAGTGCATTACCTTTCTAATCAATGTTATCAATTCAATACCTTTTCTCAACATTGTTCTGCTCTGTGATGTTACATCACTATACATCGTTGTCTGTAGAATTTAGCTCTTTCCTCAGCTTGATTGATCAGGTCTGAATGAAGACTTTCTTCTCCTTCAGAATCTCTTCAGTATCTATTCTCTTGTCACTCTGCTTATTCATAATGAATAATCTTGTCTCTTATATAGACATGATTTCACCATTTCTTGGCTTTCTTGATCTTGGCGCAATCCAAAATTCTTTCAAATTAGATTTAAAGAAAAAATCCAGTTTAATCTCACAGAGATCTTCTTTCCAACTGAATAAATCATCTTTAAATCCTTTACTTATCTCCAACTTTATCTTGTCGATTAAAACAATGATAAGTACCAGTTAAGTCTATTTTTAGTTCTTGAAAGATAAGCATTTTGTCATTTTTGAACTCTTTGTTCTTTCAGTCAATACTTCAATTAGTCATCGGTGATAATTGACTATTCCATCATTGTGACTTTAATTGTCTTCAAGATCTTCATCCGTTGGGAAACACTATAAATCTATCCGTCGAGTTACACTGTTCTTTTTTTCATTGGGTAACACCGTGACTTTTCTTGTCGGTAATGCTATGCATTTTCTCATTGAGTAACACTGTGACTTTGTTCTTGTTGGTTTACTCTGTCCGTCGGTGTGCACTCCATCAGTGTATACAGTCACTTTGTGAATACTTAACTTTTATGCATTACTGATAGCATAGCCTTTGATTCATTGGTTCTTTGAAGTCTTTTAGCAATATGTACATGGCCATACAGATTTTATCAAGCTGACATCAATGAAAATACAATACATTAACTAATTTTATGCCTTACATTAACTTTTTGTGTCTTTGTGATCATCAACTTAACATCTTCAAACATTTAATTAGTTATAGTTCATCACTATATATTTTTTCATTCACTACACATTAGGTGATACTGAAATTATGGGCTTCATTGGCTGAGATTGGGCTGGTGATGTTTATAATCAAAAGTGTACCTTTGGCTTCTTTTTTTTCCTTGGTTCTTGTTTGGTTGTTTAGCCTTGCAAAAATAAAACTACTATTGCATTATCATAGTTGTAATATCCTAGTCTGAACCTAAGTATCAAGGAGCTTTCTTTGATAGTCAAGAGATTCTTTGGGTTCAACAGTTGCTGGCTAAGTTTGGATTTCTTGTTACTTGAATCCCGCTACTCTTTGGTGGGATAATTAGAGTGTCATACATATTTCTCACAACCCTATGAAACATCAATGTACCAATCATATTGAAATCCATATGCACTTCATTCGGTAGCTCATCCAAGATGACATTATGTCTTTGGAGTTTGGCTATGGAGCAGTAGGTTGTAGATGTATTCATTGAACCTTTGGCATCTCCTTTCCATATTTAATTGCGACCGATGTTAGCAATAATATAAGTAGGCCTTGGAGGATCTTGAGGAGAACTCCTTCCTTCCTTTTCATTGCTTTTTAGCATTTTTTTTTTCTCTTTTGGAGAGGATTTTCCTCCCACTCAATTTTCTCCTTTTCTCAGTTATGAGAGATTGAATTGTAGTTGTACATGGGTAGATAACATGGATTTTTTGGTGGGATCCATATAGCATATCTATCTCATTGTTGTACTCCCTAAGCTACACTTAGGTGGGGGCATTGGAGTAAATGGTATTTTACCATTTTAATCATTATTTAAGCTTGTTAGGTCAATACATTTATGAGCTAGATGAATATTTTAGATTCATACTTTGACTCTACTACCTCTAGGAGGATATTGTTGAGTTCTATGAGAAATCTAAATCCTCTAGGTTGAGGCACTTGTCTCAATGTTTTCCATTCTTCCTATCTACTCTTTCCTATTTAAGAGACTTTATACACTTGTAATCATCTTAATTCAATACATTATCATGGGTTGTATCTATCTTTTTTGGAGGATGTCTAGAGACGTGGTTAAGGGTTAAGGATGAACTATCCTAACTATTTTTATTGTTGAATTGGTTTCTTTGAGAACGCTTTCCTTCCACACAAGAAGAAATAGAAAGGGATGAGAAATCATGAACCTCTAATGGTTGACCTCTATATTTAAAATCTAAAGAAAAAGGAAAAAACAGTATTGCCTTTGGAAAATGAGAAATATTGGCATAAAATCTTATATAATAAATATTACAAAATATAAAATATGAAAAAAGAATGATAAACATTTCAACAAGATCTTGTTGGAAATGAGTTGAGTAACTGAGAGGGGAGGGGTGACTCAGTTACCACAAAAACAAATCCAAGTCCCTTAGATGTCTTAAACAAATTTATCATTGTTTCTCGGTTAGCACAAATATTCTAATGTCACTCGATTAACATAGAAAATCTTAAGATATTAACCATGATTAACCTTTAGTGATTAATTAGAGAAACATAAACCATAAAGAAAATAAAATGTACACAGATAACACCAATCTTTAATGTGGAAACCCAATATGGGAAAAACCACCAATTGCAACTAGTCACTGTTTTTCACTCTTTTGAAGTGAGCCCTATTAGGAGCCAACCATGTTAAAGGTTACAATAACACACTGTTAGGTGTGACCTTGTTAAAGGATTTAATCTCCCTGTAAGGAGTGGCCTTGTTAGAGGTCTTCAAACACTTCAATGTAGAAATGTCATCTTGTGAGATGATTTACAAAAGACTGTTAAGTCTACTATGTTAAGAGATTTTGATCACTGCTACAATTGTTAAAGAGTAACAATGGATTGATTATTTTTTATAAGAAACTATATTTTCTGACTCAGATCTCTACTATGGCTTTAATTACTTGATCCTCACTAATCAAGTATTCTATTGCAGCTCTGTATATTCTATCCCCAATCAGAATCCCATTTGATTTTTCCTCCACACTTCATATCATAAAACACATCTTTCTTCACACTTCTTCAATCCAAACTTGACCTTATATATATGATAAGCCTTGTCAAGTTGGCCTTAATATCCTTCCAAATAATCAATAAAAATTAAGTTTGTCAGTTGCATATAACCAATTAACCATAAAAGATAAATTGTTTTTAGCTGACTATCACTAAAAGCATAACTCGGTTAATACTAAAATCCTTCAATGCCCGACCAAAACTGTAATGCCCGAGTGAACTCGGTTAGAACTAAAAATAACTTTGGTCATATTCAATGCCTGAGAGAGCTTGGCATAAACTAACTATTCTCAGATAGGATTAGACATTTGTGTAAACATTACTACACTTGTGTAAACATCAATGACAGTACACAATTGAATAATTGTCATCATCAATCTCCCTCTTTGGCATTGATGGCAACACAACATTTCATAATACAAAGAATTATAGAGAAATAGACACAAGAATCAAATTTTATTAATGTCCTTATCTTCATTCTGATTCTCATCCAAAAACTCCCTCTTTTTTCACAATCACTGTAATACAGATTTGTCCCTCTTACATTAATCAATCTTTTCCCTTTAATATTTCCTTTTGGCATGACATTAATAAAATCTCCCTCTTTGACAACCAATGCTAAAGGCACCGTCCAATACACATCCAATGAAGTTGTAATGTACTTGTTTATACTAATTCATGTGCAATAAGCTCTAAATATCTGCATCAACATGTCAAATCTATTATGTAGCTCAGTTGATGCATCACTAAACTGTGTTTTAGTGAGCCTCAATTAGGGGAATCACCCCCATCTTTTCTCCAAGATAAAAAATGAATCCTTTGGTAACGGGTTTGTGAATATGTTTGCAATTTTTTCTTTAGTATTCACATATTCCAATCTTACTTCCTTGTCCTAAACCCATCCTCTCAAGAAATGATACTTTAGTGTAATATGTTTACTCTTAGTATGCATCATAGGGTTCTTTGAAATGTTAATAGCACTGGTGTTTTCACAGTAGATAATAACTGGTTCTTTAATTTCCTCCTTCATACCTGACAACAACTATTTGAACCATGTGATATTTGAACAATTCACTGCTGCAGCAACATATTCTGCCTCTATTATAGACTGAGAAATGCATTTTTGTTTCTTGCTTGTCCAGGAGACTAACCTCTTACCAATAAATAATGCTCCACCACTTGTGCTCTTCCTGTCATCAACACTTCCTGCCCAATCAACATTAGTAAAAGTCTTCAAATCAAAGTTTCCTCCTTTCTTATACCATAATCCATAATCTTCAGTACCCTTAAGATATCTCAGAATCCTTTTGATAGCCATCAAATGATTCTCTCTAGGATTAGTTGTAAACCTTTCAACAATACCGTCTGCTAATGCAATATCAGGTCTAGTGTGAAGAACATATTGAAGTTTGCCAATCATGGATTTGTAGGTAGTCTAATTTACCTCCTTTGAATCATCATCCTTAGATAACTTATATCTAGTAGGCATAGGTACTCCAACTGGTTTGGAATCTTCCATACCAAATTTCTTCAATATCTCTTTGATGTATTTAGACTGAGTGGGTTACACTTTTTGCCTAAACGGACAGTAAAGTCTACATTTTGAAAGAAACTTTCAGATTCAGATGCATATTATCGTTAAACCGTTTGAAATATGAAGATGAATTAAAATAGAGTCTTTTAGGATTTTCTATCTAGATTCTAAATATATAGATTTTTGAATTGATTTTAACAGTTTTTTTTCTCGCACTAAAACTGCTATGTTGTTGAAAATGTCATTTTCAAAAAGTTACATTGACTTCATAGGGCATAACTTGTTTTCTAAAATAGATATCAATGCGCTTCTTTCAAATTTGCTTTTGTAACATCCATACCAAGGGAATGCAATTGTTTTGATGACATTATCATGATTATTGCACATTTTATGAATGTTCAAAGTAGCGTAAACTATAATTTTGACATACCTTGACTGCATAGCTTATAACTTGTGTATTTATCAAAATTTTTTTTTTTTTATAGAAAGTAGACTTGAAGCGAGAGGGAACTATTATTTTTCAATTTTTTTTTTCTTTTTTCTACTATTTTTCATTGAACGTCAAACTTGGAGGTTTATTTTTGATAAAAAAACCTACATTTGATGTACGTCACAAAACATAGACCTAATGAATTCAAAAATTCTCAAATCTATATTCGTTAGAAAGATACTTTAGAATACTTGTGCGATGCAAAAGGATGTCTCCATATTCTTCCATTTGAGCAGAGCGCTTGAGCCCCAAAGCCATGAAAATTGCAGATTTCTCTTAAACTCTCCAAATGGACAAAATTTTGTGGGTTTCGATAGAAACTAATTTCGATAGAAATTAGTTTTGATCAAAACTATTTAGTTTCGATCGAAACTAATTTCTATCAAAACTAGTTTCATTATTTGGCATTTTTAATCCATTTACTAAAGCACTCTTGATCGAAAGTTTTAAGTTTCGATAGAAAGTTAGAGATAACTTTTGATCCTATGTTGGCCTATTAGGTGTCGTTTCAAGTTTAGAAAAATTACATATAAATAAATATATGTTTTTGTCATCTTATTAATTTGAAAGTTTCAAAATTATTCGCATTTTCCAGAAAAGGAAGACAATTTTGCAAATTGTGATGGTAAATATAAAAAGAAGGTTAAATAAGAGTACACGACATTATTCATAAGTGACTGAACAAAGACTAAGTGAAGAAGCTTGGGAAATATATTATCATAAGAAACAAGGTACATCTCTCTCTCTCTCTCTCTCTCTCTCTCTCTCTCTCTCTCTATCTCTCTCTCTCTCTCACTCTCATGACCCACTAGGGAACCAAGAAGAAACTAGAAAGGTTACTCAGTTAAGAGTCTAAATATATATTATTATTTTTTTGTTTAAAAGTTATAAGGTTACACATTCCAATTAAGATTCTCCCTAGGTTCCCCAATGAACAAGACTTAACCATAAATTTCATTTATTAAAGGAAGAACATAAGATTTCATAACTTTCATTATAACATAGTCACTAACATATTCTTTATATAAACCTTTGTCTAAATCATTTAACTTCTAACATTTCAAGATTCTTTTCTTTTCAAACTT
>MU227853.1:1421931-1452234 GCA_018584345.1 Thuja plicata
ACTTTGGCTACTTTCTTGTCTGCAGGCACTAAGTCATTCAACATGTTCACTGATTCCAAAAAGTGAGGGTTCCTCATCACTTGTTTCTCTTTTTCTTTTTCCATAGCAAGAACACTGATCTTGATCAAGTCCTCTTCTTCCCATGCATCTAGACTTGTTGAATCAGGAGTTAACCTTGACAACAATGAAGTAGATGGTTGAGTGGATGGTGAGAATATAGTATTCTAACTGGTATCATGCATTCACTCTTTATTGGTATCTCTTTGATTGGTGTCTCATTATCTTGAGTATTTTTATCTTCATTCAAGTTAATTGGATCATTGGAGGGAACTTCATCTTGTTGTACAGATGTATCATCAGTGCACATCTCTTTAGTGCTTACAAATGATTTATCAACTTTGTCCATGTCTTTGTCAGATGTTGTCATGGATATCTTGATATTATCAACCACTATAGTATCTTCTGAGTCTTTTTCTATATCAGAAGTTATTTTCATTGAGGGCACTGAAACTTGTGGACCTGTTATAGGTGCTATTTGAATCACTGGTTCTGTAACCTATTTGGGAGGAGCTGGAGTTACCTTTTTAGTAGGCATTGTTGATGGATACATGTGTCTATCCATAAACACTTGTGCAAATGCCTTTCCAGATTCTTTTCCTATCTGCTCATACTCTTTGTTCATAATCTGAAGAGTCCTTGTCCTGGTTCTGAGATGAGGCTTCACCAAATCTAATAGAATTACCTTCTCATCATGTGAGCATACAGGGAGAAGATTATCCAATGTTTCTTCTCTTATCCTCATGTCTTCCTCAATTTCATGTCTCTTCCTGATCTCTAATGTGTTCCATAACTTATCCAGTATCACTGTTTTGAGTTCAAGAACTAAATTTTTTAACTTAATCATATGAGATATGATCATAGAGTGTATCTCAGTTTTATCAATCTCTTGATACTTTTCATAGACCTTGGCAATAGTGTCTAGTCTACCTTCATTTACAATCCTATTCTTTAAGACATTTAGACTAGGTCTAAATTCTACCTCAAGAGGAGCTTGAATATTCCTTGCTTTGCTCTATGTGTTCCTTGAGGATGGGTGATTTTTGGGCGCTTGCTTCCTTCCTCTAGAATTCTTTCTTGGTATAGAAGGTGGAGATGAGTCTAGGTCAATGGTGGTAGAGGGTGCAGAGGTGCTCTCTACTTTCTTCTTCTTCTGAATCTCACTGGTCTTCTCAAGTTCTTTGGCTATCTTGGCTTCTCTAGCTTTGTCAAGACCTTCTTGAGTGGCTCCATGTACTATTAGAATGCTAGATGTAATCTTAGATGTCTTTCTTTTATTATCAACACTGTATAATAAAGAATCAACTACATTAGTCTTCTCTCTGTAAGTACCCCATCTGGGCTCATTAGGATCTTTGGGCGCAGACAATAGAACTTGTGCATATCCTTCTAACACATGTTCCTCCACTTCATAACCAAGAGGATGAATCCATTTGGTTCTAGGTTCAACTACCTCCATGCAAGTGCAATTTGTTTCTACCATGAAACATATGGTATCCTTATATTTATCAACTATCTTCTCAGATAATCTAAACCTTTTCTGCATCTTGATCCTAAATGTCTTGATATCCATATCCATGGTGTCCCTCACATTGCTCTCTAAAGTGGCTTTAAGTGAAATCTGAGACATTGTGGGTTTTCTCCTATCTAGGTAAAGGTTTGCAACCTTTCCAACAATGTGGAAGTACAAGTAGATGATCAAAGATCCAAACTTGAATGTCTTGCTCCTGTCATGCTTGATGATTCAAATTTTGTCAATCAATTGAGTGCACAATATCTCACATAGATTGTACTGAGTGTTATCCTTCACCATTCTGATAGCTGCTAGGACTGTTGCTATAGAGACACTATTTAACCTACTTTCTTGCTGAAACTTATACCCAAGTATCATAGTTATAAGCTTTATGTCATCTTCCTTTATAGGGTCAACTGTCATCCCGCGCTTGTCACTTCTAGATAAGAAAACTTGTTCAACTTTCTTCTTGACATCCTTGCCAGTAGGAAGAACTGGTCCAATCTTAGGAAGTCTAGTTAATTCATGGATTAGGTCTATAGTGATGCAAATAGGAACCTCACCAATCTAGTAAAGGTCATCATGTATTCTGCTTAGTAAAATCTTCACCCATTTTGGCTCATCAAAATCGTGCGCATTCAAGTATTCGAAGATAGGGTTATCAATCAAGTGCGCAAACTCATCCTTGAATGTGTAGTCTATTTTCATCATAGATCCCATATGAGTGGCTATGCATATATCTCCTACTATTTCTTTCTTACAGTAAATGTATGTGTGGATATCTTCTACGTGAACAACACCTAATGGGGTTTTGGAGAAAAATCCTTCCACATCATCCAGTATGGATCTGAATGGATGCTTTTTAAACACAAATCTCTTCCTCTCTACAATTTCAAATACAACTAGAGTCGCCATACTTACTTGATGATTACTTAAATAGGGTTTCACAAAAATTTGAAATGACGCGACTACTAGGGTTCCATTTCAACTTCTTATCCATTTTCTTAACTGCCAAATCTGTTATGTTTTTGTGCTTTGATGCTCAGTGCTCCAGTGCTCTCCAAATTATGTGATCTCAAATGCAAGTGTGAAGAAGATCAAACATTTATATTCTTTTATAAAATCTACTGCATTTAATGTTTGTAACTGTACACAAATTACTCAGAGAATTTGCAACTTTGATCATGATGCATTTGAGACAATGTGTGCATGCATACTGAAATATCATGTGCACATAACCATGAATCCATAGGTGTATACTCGGAGGTGAGTATACCAGCCGCGCAGGGGTCCCAAGCTAGAATAGCTCCCCCTAAGACCAAGAAGGTCTATTCAAGAAGAAGTAGAGGATGCGTCCACTGTGGACGCATCAACTACTTTGTCAACATCATTGTCCTTCTTTACTTCAACCCAAATTTTTCTTGAATCTTCTTTTTCTTGAACAAAATTGACTTCTCCTTCTTCTTCAAATAGTGATTTCTTAGGATCGTCTTTCTTTTGAGTTCTGGATCTACAAAACCTTGAGATGTGTCCAGCCTTTCCACATGTCTGACAAATGATAGGAGGTCTGATGTTCTTGTTCATCATGTTGCACTGCTTTGCTATGTGTCCATTGCAGTTACATATCTGACATGTAGTGTTCTGCAAATTTCTTTGAGATTGATTTCTCTGATTGTTTTGATTCATTCTTCTTTGATTCTGCTGTGACTGATTTCTTTGATTTGTTCTGCAATGTATAGCCTTGTGACCAAACTTATTACAGGATTAACAATAACCATTGAAAGGTCTTACCTCTTTACAATCTCTTGCCAAATGACCGTTTTTGTTACATGCATAATAAGTTCTATTAACTTGCTTGATTTCCCCTTTAGGTGGTTCTGTTTTAACCTTAGTAGTATCTTCAACTTTATTTTCTTCTGAAGATTCTTCATGTGCTTTCTTTCTTTCTTCTAATGATTTGTCTTCAATTTGTGCTACACTGTATCCAAGACCAGTAGTGTCACCTTTTTGCTTTTGTGCATTAAGCTGAGATTGAAGTGAATCAGAACTTGTGTGGAGTTTATCAATCTTATCCTTTTCTTCTATTAATTCAAATTCCATCTTCTTCTTTATGTTCTCTAATTCCAAGACTTTCATGTTTGCTTTCAAGAGTTCATCTTCTATTTGTTTTCTTTCTTTGATCTTTTCTTCAATAGCAATTTGAGTCTCTATTACCTGTTCATCTAGATTTTCAATTTTATCTTTCAGAGACATATTCTCTTCATTAATATTTTTGACTATTTTCCCTAAATCACTTGTAGAACAATCTTTCAAATCATTTCTCAATTTCTTGATAAGAATTTGTGAGCCATCAAATTTTAGTCTAATTTCTTCATTTTATTTTTCACATCTATCAAGATCTTCAAGAGCTGCTTCAAGATTCTTTTTCAAATGTTTTGCTTCTGCTGATTCCATGATCTCCTCAAGTGGTTAAACTTTCTTTCAGAGGACCAGAGATCTGATACCAATTGTTAGAAACACTGAGAGGGGGGAGGGGGGTGAATCAGTGTTTGTCTATATATTACTTTTCAGCAACTTAAACATAACTCAAACATACATTTAATGAAGCTTAACATAAGAACTCATAACACATGATATGATTATGGGGAAACCTTGATCAGAGGAAAACCCCGGTGGGAATTAGTACCCACAAATATTGCACTAGTATAATGAACCTGTTAAAGTTCCTTTGCCATGTTAGGAGTAGTCCTTACAATGCAAGTACAATGACCTGGTTAAAGGTTTGACCCTGTTAGGAGTCTTTTACAAAACCCTATTAAAGGTACATGGCTCACTGCCTAGGCTCACTGCCCAATAAGATGAAGGCTACAACCTTCTGATAGTTGATATACACTATATCAAAAGTGAACTGTTGTGATGACACTGATGTCTGAATAGTTCCATGTATGCGCTGATGATCTTACTCTCTTAAAGAGCTTTATCTCATACTGGCTTCAACATCCTATTCTTCTATATCTTTCTCATACATCTTATTCGACACTTGTGACATAACTTTACATTACATACTTATATGTTCATACCCAAATAGACGCGACCCAAAATAAGACTTATGGTCGACCCTAAAACATAATACACACTTCTTCTGAGAAAGTTGGCTTAAGCATGTTTACAACATTACTAATTACATAATCAAAAACATATAATCAAAGGCACTTGGCTATTACATAACAAAATAATTCACGCTGATCAAAACACTAGTCGGCTTCCATGCTCTATCTTCTGGACTGCTAGTGTATTGATCTATTTGTAACTTCTCCGTACAATCATTACATACTATGCATGTCTAGAATTAGTATGTAGAAATCTCATAGAATATATATCTGAATGCACATACTCTAATTCAATCTCCCACATGTGCACTGATTTTCTAATCACTATATATCTATGTCTGCCCTGTTTCCATACTTAGTCATTTTATCTTCTTAAGTTATCTTACACAGAAACTTAGTATGACTTTGTTGCCATGATGACAACACAAAATAATTCATGTCTCCTCTAGGAGTCAACTTTCCAACATTTCATCTACCTATGCAAACATGTGAGTTTCAAACCATCATTGACCCGTACAAATCCACACCAATTAATTGTTATTTGAAAAACTGTAAATTAAAGCAAGAAATTAGAATAATTTTGTATTGATAGCCACCAAAAACTTCAACAACCCACATGCCTCAAACAAAAGAGGCATAAATATACCAAATTCAACTTCCCCAACTATTTCCAATCAATTTTTGAACTATTTGACCATTAGAGTTACAAGTTTCACAATTTTGCAAGAAAATTTGATTAAGAAACTTTTGCAATCCCTTGACAAAAAAACCTCAAACTTCTTACAAACAACATTATCATTCCATATTTTGCCTACAAACATAACATTTATCAATCCCAATCCATTTTCACACTTATGGAGGGTTTGACCATGTTTGACCAATTTGATCATGATTGTATATATAAGGGCAATTTGCATAAATATCATACAAGGTGACTCAAAATGTTTCAAAATGGTTCTTAGGACCTTATTAAAACCATATTTAACAACAAACATGAAAGTACATAATAATTTATTGATAGGTATCTTGGATCCATGGGTTCTCTTGCACCATGCTCCCAGGGAGAGAAGAACTTCAACAAAGGTTCCATGTTTCTTAACATCATTCTTAGTCATCTAGGTAGTATCTTCTTCAAGTAGATTTTTCCATTTGATGAGGTACTCCTTGTATTTCTTCTTCCTAGTTTTATTCACCTTCTTTGTATCTAGGATACACTCAAGCTTCATTAGTTGACTAGGTGGCAATTATTTGACCCAATCATCATCCTCATCTATTGCTACACCTGCATCAGTACCTATATATGGGGAAATTGGAACACCCCAAAACATAGGAATGAAGAATACAATGATTTCAACACCAAAGGATGCCCATTTAACACAAAAGGAAGTGCTAATGCATAACCTTCATAAAGAGGCAAAATCCTTGGATTAACTTCTTCCTTTTCCTACAGGAGGGGACTAAAACTAATATACAAAGGAAATATATGAAAACAAAGTGATGAAAAAAAGAAATTAATTCATCTTACCTTGAAAATACAAACATGAAGATATGTTGGAAGATGTGTCAGAATCAGGAATAATTTGGGGTTCAGGAGTAGAAAATTGAGATCTGAAAAACCTAGAAATCTAGAATCTTCAGGACTATGCTGACCTAGAGGGGCTATGATGACATGGAGGGTGGATTTTGATATGCAGAAAACCCACCCAGGACTAGGTTGACCTCATCCTAGCTCGAGACCAAAAAAATGAACTAGAACTCTCTATCAGAAGTCAAATCTATGATCAGGAACTGTATCTTCTCTATCTAGGGTAGGTCAACCTTGGCCTGCACTTGACTGTCGATGGAACAAAACATGAATATCAGATTTGTAATCTTCTTCCAAAATGGTATCTATATTTTTACTTCAATTTTTCCTTTCAAAACTTGCAAATCTGAAAAAGGGTGTGTGTGGGTGGCTATATAGGGGTTTGCCTTAGTCAACCCCACATTTTGGTGATTTCCACCTCCATGATTATTTGTTAGCAAATATTTTTGTGTGTGTAGTGTCTGTGAATCTAGAATGCAAATCTAGAATGGATAGGGCAATGTATGTAAAATTCTAAGATCTAACCCTAAAGACTGAAACCCTAGCATATAAATATAAATGTGTATGTAAATATGAAGCAACAATGCATAGATCTAAAAATAAAATGGAATTAATACCAAGCCCCCAAGGATGAAGTAATCCAATCCACCTTCACAATACATTTTCTACCCCCTTTTGATGTCTTTAATACTTGAATGCTTGATTGGGAGAAGAATAAAAAGTTGAAAACTCTCTTGCTTCAATGCATGTTTCCAAGCCTTCTTGTTTCCACCTTGCAATTGCACTATGTCAAATTGGGTTGTCCACATGAGGTTTTCCACATAAATATCATATATAATCATCCTCATAATCACTACCAAATGAAGCATTTGAATGTGAATTTATAGTGATTTCAGGATTACACCCCACAAGGGCCGACTGCACAAGGCGGGAAGCCTTTAAATTTGAAAAAGGCCCAGGATCTTGAAAGGGGTTGTACCTTAGGGCTAGGCCAACCTCAGTCTAGTCCCCAAGGGTAGTCCAACCTTGGGATACACCTCAGGGGTAGGAAAACCTTAGCCTAGTCCCTGGAGGCACAATCTTCTAGAATTGTCCCAGGATTGCAAATAACATTCAGTTCGGGGTTGGAGAAAAGATGAGTAGAAAAATAATAGTTTCAGGATGAAAATCACTTTTAAAGAGGAGATGAAAAACAAGAGAACCTTTTGGTTAGGTCCTACCTTTATTTTTACACAAAAGAAGAGGGAAATCAAAGAGGATTTGCTAGATCCTACCCTTATTTCACCTAGGAGAGAGAAAAGAAACAAGTCCTATGAATCCTAAATGTAAGTGTACCATGCAGTCACACTAAATGGTGCTAAAACATCACTAAATTGAAGTGCTTCCAATTTATGAAAATACATTTATCCCCCACTTTAGTGGTATATGAGACTACATACATATGCAAGCTAAATTAAGAAAACTTTTAGTAAATAAAAAGGGTATAGCCAAGTCCACAACACATTGAACTTGCAAGTAACCATCAGTAACCACATCCTGCAAAACATGTGTCAGTGATAATCAAACCAACTAGGAATTACTAAGGAATTATTTTGTGAAGTTGGTGGGTAGCTATATACCCCCTGTTTTGGCTTGCTAATTTTAGAAAAGGTGAAATAGGGTGTCATGTTTACCGCAGAGAAATCAAAATGAAAAGTGATGAGAATCACCTTTCCAAAACAATTTAGTAATTTCCATAAACTTTCCTAAACACATTCTATGAAAAATATAACTAAACCATGATTCCAACACCTATAACGGTATCAAAATCAGAGTTACCTAGCTCAAGTTATGATAAAATGATTGAATATTTATTCTAAATGCATTTAAAAATAAAAAAGGGTGTGATTAACCCGCCCAGTAAAAATTGTGTCTTAGTGTGAACCACACAAAAATGTATTCTACAAAAGAAGATGGTGTTTAATGGTCTATCAAGTTTGTGTGCATACTAGTCAACCCATCAGGATTCACCCTCAAGAAACTACATTTATAAAAGAGCAATCCACAAAATTTGATCTGGGCATAAGGATGTGTGTGTCCTTAAAGTATGAAAACTGAAAATGAAAGGATCAGTCCTTCTATATTATTAGCAATCCAATAAGGGATGTGACAGAGATGATTGACTGGTCTAACATGTTTGTGTGCCTGATAGGCAATCCCCTAAAAACTATGTTCCTTCAAGCAGCTTTTCTTGTGTGTGCACATGAGGATATTTCAAAATGGTCTACCAAATTGTGATATGCTAGTCAATTAATCCTTTAAAATGGAGAGTAATTGGCCCTAACATATTGTGTTATGCTAGTGTACTCTATCTTTTAGGAACAAAATATAACCTTAAGGAAAAATAAAAACAAGGATGAAGCATCTTTCAACATCAAGACAATATCCACAAGCAACGCCCAGTCCAAGCCAAGGAGGTCACAACTCCTATGAGGAAAAGGAATGGACAAATATAGAGAGATATCATACAAGAAGTGAAAAAGTGATCCCTATAAAGGATGACACATTTTTCAGTCTCCAAGGTAAGGGATTTATCTACCATGGAAACCCTATTGCAAAAAATGAAAAGGTTTACAACCAAGGTTGTATATTCGTAATGTAAAATAATATTTTTATGTATGATTAGATGTCACAAAATAAATAGATGCCTCTTAACCAAGATAAAAGTGAATCCTTAAGATAATGAAAGAGAGATTGAGAAGAGGCCCTTTCCCCCAAGTGTAGGAACAAGGGTAAAGGGGACCTATTATGTCACTCATGACACTATTCATGACAATAAGCTCCCAAGGAGTAAACAATGTGACATAGTGTAGAGCATCATAATAGGGTCTTAGATGTTATTTAGAGAAATTAGGATTGAACTATAACTAATTGCGATATGAAATATGAGTAACCTCACTATCAATGAGTTTCTTAATTTTATAATGTAAAGCTTGACATTCATAAGTAGAGTGATTGTGATATCGGTGATACAGACAAAAAGGAAGAGTCATAAGGTGTTGACTATGTTTCTTTTTTATTTTAGGTCTAGTAATCACCTTAGCACAAAGAAGTTTATGAAAAAGCAGTTCTTGATCGAAGGAAGATGTAGAAGAAGTGTTAGATAATGAAGGAGAGGGTGTGGACAAGGGAGGAAACTAAAAACCACATGCTTCCGTAGATTTCTTATTATTCTTTATAGTTTGTTTCACACATTTTGAATTATGCTTTGAAGTTTAATCTATGACAGTATTAACATTAACTATTTGTGGTTTCCTTATAAGGATTAAATCCTAATCCATAAGAATACTCCTGCCCCCTATTGCCTAAGGGAACTTTAATTCCTTATTCCTTTTTACCACATCCATGGCCATTAAATCTATTTTTTACTAGTAAGATAACCGGGATCATAACAAGAAGCCATTTTAGACAGAGTCAATGGAGCTTCATTAGTCACTATGTCATCAAAACATGATTTAATAGGTTCATGATGGATGGGAGAAGTTAAAAAAATGTTACAAATTTTATTAGAAATATAATGTGTTTGCAACTTTGATTGTATAAATTTAAGGTCTAAGACTTTATATTCTCCAATAAAAGTGGGTGTAAAATCTAAAGACCCCCAATCGGCATCTGAAAGAGAACTAGAGGGAGGAGGATCATCATTAGAAAAAAGAGTATAATTGGATTTAGTATTCAAAAAATGATTTATTTTATCATCTGCATGAAGAGTGTACATCACATTGTTATAAAAAATTTACTTTTCAATGCAGAGTTGAAGGAACAACATGCATATTATTTAACCAAGGTTTTCCCAAAAGAATGTTGTAATTAAGAGGTGTAGGCATCACATGAATAGGAGTATCCAAAATTATCAGACTTACTTTAATAGGTAAAGTAATGATGACTAAGTGTTTCTTACAAATATTATCAAAGCCTTGTATAGAAATATTATCAAGTTTAATAGTTGAAAGACCGACTTTAATTTCTTTGAGCATGTCCATACTACAAAAAATAAGACTAGACCCATTATCAATTAAGGTCCTATGAATGAGGTTATCATTGATAAGGACAGCTTCCATAAGAGCATAATATTTATATTTAACTTCTTTTGGAGTTAAATCATTTGGATTAAACACAATTTGAGGTGAAATCGGGGTAGCTTGCATGTATTGAAAAGAGGTATTGATATTACCTTGATGAGGAGACGGAGTTGGAAGAGTGGTTAAAATTTTTTGCAAGGATTCATGATATGTAGGATAAGTTTGAAGAAGTTCCCAAAGAGAAATATTGGAAGGGTATTGTGTAATTTCTCTACACAATCATGCTCTTTGCCAAGATTTTGGAGAAGACGAGGTGGAGAAGGTGGGAGAGAAGTAGGAGTAACTGGATTAGTTGAGTATTGTTTCTTGTTTGATAGGTGTGAGTTGTAGAATTATAGTCATCCAAAGAACTTCTAAGTTGGCCTTTCACAGCTATGATAGGATTTTTGAGTACTTTGAGGATTATATCATTTAACCTTAATCACAGGTGTAGTGAAATTTTGAGGAAATACATTGATAGTTATCATAGGCTTGTTGACTATCACAGGTTGAGCATGGATATTAACAACATTAACTTGGTCAAACTCCTTATTTTCCTTAGACTCATTGATATAAGGGGGAGCACTAAGGTAATTAAGAATAATATAATCCTCTTCTTCCAATTCATCCTTATAATAGGGATTAGTGTTATCCTTGAATGCTTCATCCCTATAAGGAGTGTCAAATGAAGGTAAGGTGACATTAAGAAAAATGTTTATAATATCCTTCTCTTTCTCTAAAATATCTTCATAAGTGGAAAATGGTTTAGGAGAAGGGTCACCATCATATGTGAATGTATCATCTTAAGAGTGGGTAGGAGAAATTTCAACCAATATATCTGCTTCTAGAGGAGGGGAATAATCCATTTTCTTACCCAAAGGTTCATCAAGAGAAGGAATATTATGTTGAAAAGGGGACAATTTAGGAGATTAATAATCATGACCTAACATCTCTTCATAAGGGAGAGAGTAATAAATATCCATATCGAAGGTTTCATTCCAAATAGGAGAATCATCAAGGGTATGCGCATCTCTATGAGTGACGCACACTATAGGTGAGGAATAATCATGCCTCACTAAAGCTTGATCCCTAAGGGGATGAGAAAGAAAGATAAAGTATTTATCTCTTGTATCAAAATGTTTTCATAGGAGGAATGTTTTTTAGGAGAAGGATCAACATTTTCTTTCAAGATCTCACCATTTGGAGGGAGAATCTTTGAATAAATGGACTCTTCTTGCACTAAATTGTTTACATTTATGGTATTGGTATTAGGAGAGATATTAGCATGATAATCAAGAAGTAGATTATCAGCATATGCATGAAAAGAAACATTTTGAAATTTATGAAAGAAACTTGAAATTGAACTACCAAAGGATGATAACAAATTCATTCAAAAATGCCTTAAATGAAATGTTTTTGTACTTTTATTGAATAAATGATATGCAAGAACATAAAAAAACAAATATTCTAACATGCAATAAAGTAAAATCAATGTTTGTATTCTTTTTCAATATAAATGCAAAATCTAACTTAACCACAACAAAAGGAATACAAGGCATGTAAGATACAAGCTCACCAAAATGTATATGGAAAAATTGGAACACCCCACAACATAGGAAGGAATAATACCAAGATTCCACCACCAAAGGAGGCCTGATTAACACAAAAGGAAGTGTTAATGTGTAACCTTCATAAAGGGGAAAATTGATTGGATTAACTTCTTCCTTTCCCTACAAGAGGGGACTAAAACTAATATGAAAAGGAAATATATGAAATTAAAATGATGAAAATAAAAAAATGAAGTCAACTTACCTTGAAAATACAAACTTGAAGACCTACTGGAAGACTATGTCAGAATCTGGAATAATTTGGGGTTTAGGAGCAAAAAAATGAGATATACAAAACCCAGAAACCTGGGATCCTCGGGACTATGTCAAACTAAAGGGGCTATGACGATCCGGAGGGTTGATTGTGACATGCATAAAATCCACCCAGGACTAGGCTAACCTTGGCCTAGGTCAGACCAGAAAACTAAACTAGAACTCAGTTAGAATAGGAACTGTTAAATCAGCGATCATGGACTGTATCTTCTCTATCTAGGGTAGGTTGTGTTGGCCTAATGTTAAGATAATTGAAAGGGTGTGTACTAAGAGGGAAGGGGTGAATCAGTACCCTTAAAAACTTTTAGTCAATTCCTTGTATTCACTGTTCTATATAAACCAACTGAGTAGATTGCTTATTCCAAACATATAATATTAGTGCTAAAATGTAAATTCATGTAAAATAAACATAACACATACACACAATTAAGTACTCATGACACTAGTATTTTGGTATCATAGAAAACCCCTATTATAAGGTAAAAAATCTTGTGGGGATGAGACCCACAAAACTTCACTACTGCAGTAATAAAGATAGCATGTTAAAGCTTTACAAAATGATCACTTCTGATGATCTTACCCTATTAGGAGTAACAAAAATATCAACTAGATCTACCTTGTGTGAGGATTTAGAAACACAATCTATGTGTGCACCCAGTTAAGAGATTTATAATAAGACTGTTAATTATACAATGTTAAGAGATTTAGGTGACTATTACAATTGTTAGCGAGTAAAATAAAGTTGATCTGAAATATATACAATCTCAAAATTGTTGATACATATCTATTAATTTTATACAAAATATATCACCTCAATTTGAATGATAATACCTTCTAATCTATTCTTCACGATAGCCTTGCCTTAGTTCTGTAAACTGATTTCTACAGTATAGTCTCTGTCCTTGAATCCCTTGTCTAATCTCTGATGTTTGTAGTATGGTAGCTAGTTGATTATTTCTTGACCAACATACCTTACAAAATTTTACATCTATACATTTATATATCAAATGATACAACCTAATTAGGGTTAAATAATACATCCTTACCCTAAGATCAATGGTTACAAAATTTACATTGATCAAATAAACATAGGAGACATAAACAATTAATGTTGTATATCTGTAATTAATGTCCTCCTCGATCATGTAAACCGTTATCTAGGTCACCGCAAAAGTTGTTACCTAGAATAATGTGCCATAAAAAAAATTTATGTGGACTTTTTTCCCATTTATTTAATGATGTTCCTCAATGCTTGATGTATATTGTATATCTCGGTAATATTGGTGCTCATTTATGCTTGTGTAGCTTGGTGTTGTTTGCACTTGGTATAGTCTATTTACTCAGTTATCACTACACTCGTTTAACTCTGAACATGATCAGTTCTCTGAGTTAACTCTACACTTCAGTGATATATACTGATTTTCTTGTGTTAACTCTCTCACCCACTATCCATTATGTCTTCTTGATAAGTAATGAAAAATTCAATGTGCAATTGGAGTAACATTCTCCCCCTTTGGCATTAGTATAAAAAATGTAGTACTGTACATAATATACTATACATGATGACTGCCCCTTTGTACATGCTCCCCATTTGTATATACTTGGTATATTTATATGAACATCCTGATTATACATATGTATCCCCCTTTACTATACATATATACACATATTTCCCCCTTTTTTGACATTAATGACAAAAGGTGTAGAACTTATAGTTTGTCAAAAATATTGGGATGGGCATCCTTGAGAGTTTCCAATAATTTCTCCCATTCCTCCTTAAAATGTTTAAGGGTGAGTAGCTCTAATTTTAGTTGGGCATGCATATCATATATGTTGTATGTCACTGATAAATCTAGGGTGGCAATGAGATTCTTTTCCATAGTCACATGTGTTTGCATCATTTCTAAATGTGGTAGTAACGTCACCTGGAGCTCGATTACTTTCTCTCTAATTTGTTCCTCTTCTTTCTTTAAGTCCTGTCTCAATCATTGGTTCTGAAGTATCTTCTTATAATGCATTTAGTTCAGTTGATAGACTCTATGCACTAGCCTGTGGATCTTGATCTATTTGCTTGAGTTTTTCACTAATCTCGGTAGTGAAATGGTCTAGTGTGCATAACTGTAGTGGAATAGTAATGGCTTGGGATATGATATTTTCTATACCATTTACTAATTATTACAAAGTTACTTTATGTATTGCCACTGCCTAGCTGATATTCTTTATAACGTTGTATTAGATCTTCTTCTCTTCTCTTTCTTCTAGTTTCTTCTCAGCATCAATATCGGGATTATCAATGGCCTTAGTGAGCAGCTCAAGTTGTTCTAGTATGGTGGGCTTGTTCATCAATGTTAATATACAGTACAACTTGTATGAATATATCCTTTGCCTTTTCTAGTACTTGTGCATGCTTTGCTTCTAGTCTAAGCTTGTCTTGTGCAACTTTTCTGGTGCAAAGTTCACCATATTTTTTTAGTGTTTTTGGATCAAGTATCTTAGGATCCCATTCTAGAATCTCTACTATTTCATCTAAGGTAACTGGATTCTTGTTTTCTCTCTTATTCATATTCTTCTTCTTCTTCTTACCTTGACTGCTTGATGATGGTGATAGTGCTAGAGTAAGCTGAGCCTTTTGCTCATTTTCTAAATTTTATTGCTCAGTACTCAATGTGATAGCTAGCTTAGGTGCCTCAATAACTGACCTTGTGTTAGTAGTAGATGTATCTATTGTTTTTTTAGGAGTCTCAGTCTTACCTTCACCTTTCTCTTCTGTAGCATCAATGGTATCTTTTTGTGTTTCACCTTGTGTCATCCCACCACTATGCTCAGTGTCCTTACCATGATCTGCATCCTTATCTTCAGTTATGTCTCTTGCCTTCTCGGGTGGCTTCTATTGTGTTTCAGTATCCATCTCAATTGCTTGGACCAGAATAGGTAACTAGCCTAGTGTATTAGCTTAGGTGACCTGTGATGTATCTTGTTCATCAATAGTCTTGGTTACTCTGATAGATTCATCTTCCTTGGCCTTGTCATCTGAATCTTCCTCAGTTATATTAGTGATTGTGATATCCGGGTGACCTAAGTTAGTCTGAGTTTAGGAATAATGTCTAACACATTATCAAATATTGCATCATCAACTTTCATGGGTTCTATACTCGGTCCAGTAGATGCAACATCAATTATTTCCTCGATGTCCTGGATAATCTTGGGTGGATTCAGCAATTCATTTAATATCTTGGTGCTCTCAATATCCACTTCCTTCATATTACCTTGTAGGATATTCAATTTCATTTGTTTCTTTGGAAATTTATTTTCATATTGTCTCATGATATTCTAAATTTCCTCAACTGTGCACTCAGATTTTATAAGTGTGAGAGTTGCTTCTCTCATCTATTTCTCAGTTTGGATTGCATAAGATCATCTCAATGATATTCTATCATATAGTTATGATGGTATAGAAGTATAAAATTCAACTTGAAATTTTTTAAGGTTAATCATCATACCTATAATTTCTTCTTCAATTTTATCCTTGTTATCAGTAGACAAATCAGAGTATACTTGCATCTTTTCATGTGCCAAGTATCATTTTTCTTGATTGCCTCTGCAATCTCATCAATACTTTGTGATGGTGCACTGTGAATGACCTTGAATTATTCTGGATTCTCATCAGAATCATCCTTGTCATCTTTTTTTCACACATATCTCTTTCGTTGTCTCAGTGTAGTAGTAGTTCCCTTCTGCTTCCTTGTTTGGTATGTAAATTCTGGTGAGGGCCTTGTAATTTTTTCTACACCTTTCTTCAAAGGTTGTGATCTTCTTTGTGGTGGAGATATGGTCTTTTTTCTTTTTCCCCTTCTTTCCTTGGATGCCTCAAGTGGTGTGTCATCAGACTCAATGACATCAATGTCATGATCTGGTTTAGCTTCTTGACCAACTGAGGCCTACCGCTCAGTTTCTTCTTCAGACTTATCCAATTCCCCATCTTTGATAGAAAGTTTCCTCTTCAATTTTTTCACAATCTTAGTCTTTTTCTGACCCAATTGTTGTACTTGTAATTGAATTTTTATATGGGTCTTTGCCTCAATATAGGTGCCAAATCTCATGGTAGATTTGTCAATAGGCTCATTTAACAATTTTTCAATAGCCTCTATAGCAACATAAATATTCAATTCATAATCCATTGGAGATAGACAAGTAGTCCTTGGATCTACTACTTTGATTAATGTTGTGTCTGTGTCAACTACAAAATAGATATTGTCTATGTATTTGTCAGCTAGTTGTAGCAGAATCTGGGATCTCCTCTCCATTCTATCCTTAAATTTTGCAAAATAATCGTTAATTATCTGCTCAAAGTTATATCCTAGATTGGTGATCATTTCATCTATTTGTACTATAATCGGTCTATCTGTCTTCCACTTAACAAATCTGATTGATGGGAAGAAATTTTGCATGTAGAAGAATATGCATAGTAGTAAGGAACCAAATTTAAATGTATTTGTCTTTGTTGACCTGGTGGTTCTCATATTCTCCTCTAATTTCTTATGAAATAGATCGAAAAGATTAAGTTGTAGACCTTTCTTGACTATCTTGTAAGCTATATCAATAGCTCCACATGGTACATTGTTTGGCCTGCTAGACTAAAATAATTTATACCCAATAGCATAAGCACCGAATCTCAATTCAGGATCCTTAAAGTGGTTGACCTTCAAGCCTCTATCATCCAACTCAGCTAATGTAAGCTTTTCCAACTCAATTCTTAGTAGATGTCTTAGGGCTTTGGCTTTGTCACATATGGGATACCCTATTACTACATGAATAACATCCCTAGTTATTTTTTTAGGTTCATCAAGCCATATCTTTCCATCTTGTACCCTGCTAAGTACAATGCGGATCCATTCATTCTAAAAGATCTTCAAGAAATCTAGGGTACGAGTTAACCCTTTAACCTCTAAGTGTTTATGGTCTTCTTTCATCTTTATGTCTATGCACAATGATTGATAAGTAGACATGAGTTCAAAGTCTCTGATTTCTCCAATCTTGCAATGTATGTATGCGCATATGTCTTGCACTAGAAAAACCCTAGGCGGGATAGATGAGAATGTGCCTTGATTGTCTAGTTGTGCTACAACTTGTGGATGGATCTTGTAGCTAGGTTCCATGAGGTTGGAGTTCTTCACCAAAATGACCTTCTTTTCTTTATCCATTTTAGCTTTTGTTGTTCATGATGAAGATGCCATGATTCTTTTTTTAGGGCTTCCGTAAAATGTGCTTGAATAACTTGGTGAGGGAAGAATGCTCAATAACTAACCTCTATATGCTCAGAATGCACTTAGATCTCTGTATAATGCTTGAAAAAGTTCTTCTACAACTTAGCTCTTCGTTCATTGTTCTGGTTCATGATCACGCTATGACCAAATGAGCTCACATCGACTAAATTTATAGTAAATAAGTTAGGGCAGTCCAATAAATGTGCTTCACCAACCACTTGGTGAGAAACATCATGTTTGGTTAACACTATCAATGCTTCAGCTTGGTGAGTATAACATATAATTGGTTATCATAGCAACTCAGCAAACTCTTCACATTGTCACGGACTGACAGTTTTCACTTGGTACATATTAATCGACTAGACTAGACCATAGTAATCAAATATGTAATGCCATAGTGCATCTTTATTCATGCTGATTTGGCATGTGTGTAATAAATATAGGAACTGATGTAATATTTAGCATTGTAAAAACATAGTTCCATACCTACTTGTATTGCTTAGTTGGAGATGGTGGAGCCACCTAACCCATTGGATCAGGTGTCACCAAATGTTATGCTTGGTCCTTCATTATCATTTGATTCTTTTCTCTAGATTTGATTCCTAATCCTCATAATTTCATCAATTGTATTTCCAATCTCATAAGTGTTTATTCGGTCTGCACAGCCTCTACTTAAGTGACCATCTTTTTGACAGTGAGAACATGTCATTCTGAAGTTTGACCAATTCCTAGATTTGATTCGCTATAGTATGATACAATTTTTTTCTATATGTCCATATTTTACACATTATTCACAACTCCTCCAATTGTTTTAATCCCATTCATAAGCATTTCCTTGTCTTCTCAGTTTTTTTACTATTTCTTGTCCTTTAGGCTTCCAGATCTGCTTTGTGTTCTTTCTGCATGCTTGAGTTGTATGACCATTCATGTTGCAATTTTGACATTATTTATCCATGTATGGTTTCTTCTTTGGTTTTTAAAACTTGGATATACACTCATGTGCCTGATGTCTATGCTTATTATAGTTATAGCAAATATCATTGAATTTAGGAGGGTTTCTAGGAATACCTTTTGTTTTTCTCCTACAAACATTTGATGTGTGGCCTGGTTTTCCACAGTGATGGAAAGAGGGATTATTTGGCTTAGGATTTGAGTGGACATTCCTTTTTTCATCTTGATTTGATGATTCTCCTTCCTCGGTATACCCTAATCCGGTATTGTTATTCAATCTTCTTTGATAGTTCATAAATTCATCCATTCTCTTAGTGCTTTCTTCAGATCTCTTAATCACTTCATTATGTTCATGTAAAATATTCACTTCATTTCTCAGTTTCTCATTTCCTTCTTTCAATACACTGATGTCATCTATTCTTTTTGCAAGTTTAGTATTCACTCGGTTTGCCTCATGATTCATAGAAACCACTTGATTGGTGATCTCAAAGTAATATTCAATAAGTCCAGATATCTCAGTTTCTTTCTCTTGTAACTTTTCAGTCATCTATCTTTTTTCATTAACAAACATGTTTCTATCTTGTTCATCTTTCTTTGCATCATTTAATACTTCAACCATTCTAACCATTTGTGTATCTTGTCTGATCTACAGTGCTTTCACTTGTTTAGTAAGTTGTTGATTGCTCTTAGATAACTTTGATATGATTCCTTCAGATGCATCAGACGTGCTACCAGATTCAAATCCAGATGTATCAAATGGGTCATGAATCTCTTCTTCATGATAATCAATCTCACGATAGCTAAGTGCCATGTTCTTCCTCTTAATCAACATCTCCCTGAATTTCTCTTTAGCTTCCTTGAACTGTTCGACATAGATCTGCAGTTGTAACTTTTGATTCTCAATATTTTTGTCAAGTGTGTACCTCACCATTGTAAGATATTTTCTCTTTAGCTTCTAAACCTTCACAATAAGAGAACAAGCTCTGATACCAATTGTTGGCCCAATGTTAAGATAATGAAAATGGCGTGTACTAAGAGGGGAGGTGTGAATTAGTACCCTTAAAAAAATTTAGTCAATTCCTTGTATTCATTATTCTATATAAAGTGACTGAGTAGATTACTTATTCCAAACATATAGTATCAATTCTAAAATGTAAACGCATGTAAAATAAACATAACACATACACACAATTAGGGACTCATGACACTAGTATTTTGGTATCGCAAAAAACCCCTATTAGAAGGTAAAAATTACAGTGGGGATGAGACCCACAAAACTTCACTATTGTAGTAATAAAGATATCCTATTAAAGATTTACAAAATGATCACTTCTGATGATTCTACCATATTAAGAGTAACAAAAAGATTGACCAGATCTATAGACGTCTAAAATTGTCCTTATATTAATTTAATTAATATTCCTGTAAAATTATAGTTGATTTTAATTAATTAACTATATTTGTTATGTTCTTCAATTTTATTTAATTAAATATAGTTCATTCTCTATAGTATTTAAATTTATTTTAGATATTATATCCCTCTAATGTATTAAATTTTATTTAATACATGACCTCCATAAATCCCCTTTAAATAAATTTCAAATTTATTTATTCCTCCACATTTCTAATATTATTCTAAACTAAGATTAAATTCAAATTTAATCTAAGCCTTGCCTAAAGACCTATTAATCCTACCTAAAACCCACTTTATTCCTACCCTACTCTACCTATCCTTCTCAATAAACCTACTTCCTCACTTAAACACACACTAATCACACTTAAAATGTGATTCCTACTCCTTTTATCACTAATGGAATTCTCACACATGTGTGAGAAACTCTTCAAAAAAGGAAGCCACCAACTTCCTTTAATGTAGCCACTCTTTTGTCCCCCACTCCATTACCCAAGAGTTGCTCACACATGTGTGAGAAAATCATGATTCACTCAAACCTTAAAGGTTTGTGTTGAATTTTGCATGCTTGTCCTCTTTCCCTTGTGTCCTCTATGTGGCATCTATGTAGATGCCACATATGCTCCACCTCATCCAAGCCCTTCCCTTCCCTCCAAAAATCTATAAATAATGGCTCTTGCCAAGAGAAAATCATCTCTTATTTTTGCATTGTTATCATGCTAGTTTAGCTATAGAACTCTTTAACCATTTTAGCATTATAGTTCACTTTCATTTTTTTAGTTCAAGTTTGAATCTAGATATCACATCTTAGGGATAATGGAATGAATCTAGTTGTTTTTTTCAATCTCATGCATAACATTTTAGTTTATTCCTTTGCATTTGCATTATTATCTTTATGAAAGCTTGAGACAAGTTCTTCATACTTGTTCTTGAGCTCTTCATGATATCCATTAGCTTGCATTATCAAGTCACCATCCAATCATAGTGGGATTTAAATTTATTGTGTTGGGAGAGCACACCCACATTCCTCTCTAAGAGCAAATCAACAAGGCTTGGGTGCACTTGTTTGGCTCATCAAATGTTGTGATGGAAACTCTTGTTTTGATCATGCTTTTTGATATAGTAATATGATTTATATGTTCTAACATTTGCATGTCTTAGCATTATCCAAATAGGTAGGTTTTATCACATACATTTTGGCACGCCTAGTGGGACCCAGGTCCCTTATTTTCAAAGATTTTTGAATTTTTCGCATGTTTTCTATGATTATGGAAAAAAGCGCTTCAAATAGTCATTTTTACACTGAGATCATTGTCGATGCAGTTCTATCATCTACACTCTAACATCACTGTCTCTGCCTGTCAAAAATAAATATAATCTAGATTAACTTTAAAACACTTTTTATCATATTTCATCTTTTTTTACTCTCGGGTTTTTGACAGGGTATTACTTTTTTGGAGTTAAATATTGTCAAATTTCATAAAAAGTGCTAATAAATTTTTTCTAATCAAAGCTTTTTGGGCTAACTTTCTATTTTGTTACTGTCTATGCAGGTATTCTTCCATCTCTGTATATCGGCTTCTACGCCTAAACATTACCATTTGTGCAGGTCTCTATTTCTGACAGGTAATAAATGTTATGTCTTAAAATGTCATTTGTGTAGAATAGTCATCTGCAATGTTTTGCTATCTGTGCTCTGTAACTGTCGTCTGCACAAATTTACTATCTTTTCAGCATTTGTCATATTTTTTTGGGTTAGTAATCTTTTTTAAGGTTTTGTAGCATTGTTTCTGAAAAATAAACATCCAGACTAATAATCAATATTTTTGTAGCCCACTTGTCAAAGACTATCATTTGAAACTACTCACATTATCCTGCAGGTTCCCTTAACCGAACATCAACCAAACAATCATGCTTGATTATAATTTTTACTAGGAACATAGATAACTAGGTGATCTTTTGTGTGATTCAAAACAAGTGTTAGGGGAGTATGCTCTCTTCCTTTTTGGAAGATCAAAAACCTAGACACACTTGTTTGGTCTTAGACAATTAGATCTTTGGGAAACAATAAGTGTCTGGTGTGTTTGGGAGAAAATGAAATTGGGTTGGAAAGTATTCTCCTTTCCCCTTTAGGGAAAATTAGAAATCTAGACCCCTCTCATCATCAATCCATTTCTTTTCAAGTTAATCCTTTAGATGGGTCTGCCGGTTGAGGAAACAATCTCTTGGGAATGACCCACATGAGAACAAGGTGTAAGCCACATCACTCCAACTCATGTTAATCAAATTTAATATTTGGGGCCAAAGTCTTGGGATTTGGTTGGCATTTGAGCTTATACTCAGCTCACGTCTAACATAATTGTGGCCTAATGGTCTTAATCACGTTTATATGACCACTTTTGTCAAGACGCTCTATGGGGATATACACATGAATCATGCTTGCATGAACATGGAAGATACAATCAAATGGAGGCCCTTACTAAACACTATAGGCATATAAGCTACCTAGAACACCCCTGAAAGGTGATAATATTTGTGCAAGGAAGATAGCAACTTCTCCAAGATCACTCGTACATTTGTGCCACCCTGAGCATTTGGAGTTGGCTAATATGGTGTCATGACTGGAGCCATTGCATGTTTGGTGATGGCTGTATTATGATTATCTCTTGTGTGGGTGCCTAATATTGCGAGAAAATATTTTCATGCTACACTAATTCCTTAGGTAGATTGTGTTTGAAGTGCTTGAAGAACAATTGACAAATCCAAAACACGAACGGAATCTCCAACAAACAGATTTTTCACACTTGCTTGTATCCTTCAAGGTTGCTTTGTCCCTTGTCGGATTGTTTTCAAGACACATACCTATTACTTTTTGGTTTGGCTATCATGACATTGAACAAATACACTGAAAATTAGACAGAAATCATATTTTTGCCAAACCATTAAAACATTGTCTTTTTTGAAAATTGTTGTCTTCGCTCTAGCATTTTCATCTACGCAGATCATTGTCTCCAAATTTTTGTCATCTGTACTTAATCAAACTACCATCTATGTCCGAGACTTCTGTCTCCACCTAAAAACAATGAGTTTCAAATTTTGCCAAAATTCTTGAAATTTAGTGTTTTATGAGGTCCTAAAATCATTTGTCCTGAAACCTTCAGTTGCTCTCAAAATCAGATTTTTTTCTATAAGGACATGACCGATTCCAAGAAACACAAGAAGGATAAGCTCCCAGCTCCTCTTGTTTGTCAAGAATAGAAAGAAACCACTTGCAAATCCAAGGAATATCAACACATTTCCCAATCAATCAATCACGAAATTGAGTATTACAAGAAAATTGACTCTATCATGTACAACAACAAAGTTTGCAACTTCATGGCCAAATATCCCATCCATCATGCATTTATTAATCTTGAGTAATACAAATAGATCAACCTCTTATTTTCAAATCAATTTCTCCTTCTTCCATCATCATCATACATCATTCTCGGAGCATTAGATCAAATATTTTTGGACTTCAAATCAAAATTAAACCAATCCTTTCTTAGGTTGGATGACCTAAATCAAAATTATTGCAGACCTTCATCCTTAGACAAACACAACATCGCTTGTAGACCATTAGTCTATCTCAAGTAGTTTAAATCCATTGGTAATGTACTATTTTCTTAAGATCACAAGTCTATCTTCAAGTAGACATGGATATCATCCAATTTCATCCTCTTGTGTTTGTGTCATCACAAGGTCTTGTTATACCTAGGTTTTGTTCAAAAAACCTTTCAATACAAATCAATCATCAATCGATCAATCCTTAATCAAACATCAATCAATCAAATCCAATCAATTCCCGAACAAGATCCTTGCTTCATCCACTTTCATCTTCCAATCTAACATTTCCCCATCTTTCATTCTTCTAGGTCTACCATTGTATGGTAGTTACTCGATCACAAGCTAGAAACATGAGGCATGCAGAATCCAACAACTCCTTTGATGAGGAGAATCCTTTTGCTACTCAATTATTTCAAGGTTGCGCAGCGCAAATTGATGACATAACCAATGTGCCTGAAGAAACTGAGTTAGTGGATCAAGAATAAAGACCTACACAAGTGAATTATTCCTTAGGGACCCATATAACTTAGAAATGGTTGAAAATACCATTAGTCAAAATAGCAGTGAAATTTTCTTGAACCTTATTCAAAATGGCATCACAATACCCACTGACTTTGATGAATCACTTCTCGCTCACAACATCATTAAGGCTATGACTGCTACAAGTATGACCATGGCCTCCAATTCAAATGCAACATCATCACATGACACCAGAAAAGAACTATAATTGAACCTTCTACATCATTTCCTACATCAATACTCATTTCAACAACAACATCAACAACCCAATTGACACCTGAACAAATACAAAAGATCCTAAGTGTTTTGCCTAACATTACCTCACATAATAGCACTCAAACAATGAAAAATACCTCTTAAGGGTAAATTGATAATGTTAAGAACATAGGGAAGATTTCCATGCCTCTAGCTACATCATCTATGTTCCCGACAATGGGCATGAAGACATCTGTGTGTGTGTGTGTGTTAATTAGTGCACCTGTTATCTGCAACATGACACTTCAATAGATCATTATATTAGTGAGAACTTATAAAAAGCAAGGGTTTGAAGATAAACACTAAAACTGATCTATTGCTTCCTATCTAGGAGGAGTTTGAAGAATGCCATAATCATGCCCTCAAATTATGCACAAATTAGTGACATATACAACCTAAGAATGGAAGATTTGAATGAAAATTAATCTAAATGATCAAGAAACATGCATATTAGCTCTAAAAATGAAGATAATAACAATGTATAATATCAAATCTAAGATGCAATATGGATTCAAAAGTAATCTAAATAGCATAAGAATTCTTTTAACTCTGAAAATTAAAGGCCATTTGAGCTCAAAAACTCATTCTATTTATAGAAGAAAATATGGAGAGAGAGAGAGAGAGAGAGAGAGAGAGAGAGAGAGAGAGAGAGAGAGGCCATTAATGGAGGTGTAATAGCCATTAATGAGGTGTAAGAGGCATTAATGCAAAAGGCAATAATGAGGCATGGGCTTGAGGAATCTCCATTAATGATGTATTAATGAGAGAAATTAAGAGGCGTGGTGAGGGTGTAAGTCCAAGCTTGAGAAGGTGGACTTAGAGGGAGTCAAGCTTGAGAAAGTTGACTTTCTCAAGTGGGTTGAATCCCTAATCATAAAATTAAGAATGTGACATCATTAGGAAGGGGATTAAGATGGGATTAAGTTTAGGATTAGGCTTAGCATGAGGGGAATAGGTTGGGATGGGTTTGAACCCAGGGTTAAGGTGGTTGAGATAGGTTAGGTTAGGGATTAAAGGGAATATTAATGAAATGAATTATAATTAATATATTTATTCAAAAATAGGGAAATTAATTATTTAATCTTTTGATTGCTTTAGATTATTAATTAGGACTATAGCCAATTAATTAGATTAATTTAGGCTAGAAGATAGGATTTTGCAAGTGATGAGATATAATTAGGATTTATTTAATTCCTTTTAAATTAATTACCTTAGCCATGTTTTGATTTGAATTGATTTCAATTAATTTTGTTTCATTGGCTTAGGTGATTAATAAAATTTAATGATTACATCACTTAGGAGATTAAATCTAATTTGAATGAATTATGTCAGCCGATTGAAGAGTTGTCTGGACATAACTGGGGGTATGATCACACTTAAGGAAAATAGGGTCTATGGTCAGAGAAGACCAAATTAGGGTGGTTACATTTTCTCCTCTTTGAATAGATGTGCGAGTAGCACATTGATTCAAAGAAAGTTTTTGATGTTGACTTCAGAAAGTTTGAGAATTTCGCTCACAATCGAACAAAATGCCTAATGAGATTAGTCTCGCACTTGATTGAACTAAAGTGATATAATTGACATTGAACTTGATTGAACAAAGGTCAATAAGAAAAGATGTTAAAGATACCAATTCTGAACTTGTTTGTCGTCCAAAAATTGATAATATTGATTCTGAACTTGGTTTTTGTCCAACAGTCAGTATGAAACTACCAGCAGCTTTAATAAGAATCAAAAAAAAGTAGACATAGGATATCTAGCTTGTGAGAACTAAAGCCTTCGATCTGACAGGTTTGACTTAGTTAAGGAGTCATCATGCCTTTAGTTTTTTGATAACGAAGTCATTTTTAATGTTGTTTCACGCAAGAATTTGAGTGATGATAGTGTGATCATGCCCCCTCGGGAAAGAAAATGAAGGAAAAAGAATAAAATCCCTCTATTGAAAGAATGTATCACTTGCATGGAACGGTTAGGTCAAGAAAGAATATATTAGAAGAAGTGAAGAAATGGGGGTGTGTTTAAGAGTAAACACATGAAAACCAAGTTAATTACGTGAAAATGTGAGTAGTGAGACTGATAAAATGATGTCGGACCAAGATGTTGATGACTAATGTATAAGTTGATGATATAGAACTCATAAACTCAATTGTGTGAAACCTGTAACTCATTTGTAGAATATACGAAGCATTGCTACATTTTTGGAAATGAGCAGAAAGTTTCATTGTATAGTGCAGAATGGCATAGGCACGTTCAATTTCATTCCTGATAGATCAAAAGGATAATGAAAATGGAGTTTCAGCTGTCTGGAAGGAGTTTTGGAGCCTCTAAAATGCTTAAATAGCCAATATATATCTCAAAAATCACTCTTTTACTACTCATTTTCACTCTTACCCATAGTAAATTCTAGAGCTCTGTAGAGAAGGTGGTGGTCCTGATCAAGAAGCACCGTTTTGAGCTCAGTCATTGACATCAGCACCTAGCCGACTACACACCTCTGGTAAGTACTCGTAAAACTACCTTGTGAGTTTTGTAGTTTTAATTTTCATGCTTTCTGGTAGTTTTTGTAGCCATTTGAATTTTGGGTCAAATCTGGGATTCTGAATCTCACCCTGTTGAACCCGTGTCACATCCAGTTTTTCCCGTCTCACACCCTGCTGTCTAGGATTCTTGCATCGCATCCATTATTTTCTGGATTGTATCCTATTTGCCCAATTTTGTGTTTGTATGCTGAAGTTTAGGATAGGAAATTAGGTTTGTGTCGTACCCTACCATTTAGGATTGTACCCCATTTTTTGGGTCACATCCAGAATTTCCAGGATCGCATCCTATTTTTCCAAGATCGCATCTGATAAAGAGATTGCACCCTATATATCCAAAATCACATCTCATTTTTAGACCTAGGACTTTTGTCAACTGTGAACTGTTTCCCTTATGTGGACCTTGATCACTTAACTGATTATGGTTCTATGTTTTTTTCATAGAGAGAGCACTGATTTGTCTTTGTTAATTGCTATCTTTGTGTAAAATAGGTCATTTTTGAGGTAGTAGCATTTCAAGGGACATATCTAGGGTGTGTGTTTGCCTTGGTCCAATAGCTGACAGATGATGAGTGGGACATAGTCGCCCATGTAGAATTATGATCACTGATTGATTTACCCGATATTAGGGTAAATCAAGGTTTGTTGACTGCTCTTGTTGAGAGATGGCACTCAGAGCACAACACCTTCCATCTCCCGACCAAGGAGATGACAGTCACACCAGAGGACATGTGGTGGATACTTAAAGTTCTAGTGATGGGTTGTGAGGTACGATTTGAGGTGACTTTTGTTGTTGCCATTAGTGTAGCTCATCATTTCTTTGCAGACGATACTATTGCTTGGAGACATATTTCATGGGATTACATGTGTGATCACTATGATTGTCTATCTGTATACTTGGTAGGACTGATTGGTGGCATCCTGATGCAAGATAGAGGACTACATGGATTTCTTGTAGGATGGGTTGATATGCTTGAGTAGATGGTCATATCTAGATAGAGATTTGCATGGGGTAGCTGTATTCTTACACACATGTATAGGGAGCTCCATGAGATTTCTTATCAGTATACCCAGAGCATGACAGTAGGGATCATGATTCTGCAGATCTGGGCCTGGGAGCACATCCCAGTGATATGACCCATTATAGACAGGCAATGAAAACCTAAGAAACCTTATGTGTATATGTACGTAGGTTTGATACAGCAGCCCCATTTGGGCAAGCTATAGTACTGGCAGTGTCTTTTTGATGATATGACAGTTTTAGTATGGTAGCCATACTTGGATTGTGAGGAGTGGGCCTCTAATAAGAGATAGGTTCCATTTTTCTTCCAGAGTAGGTACCTGATCGGATGGACCAGATACATCATAGAGAATTTTGTGCATACCCATGTATTGAGATAGTTTGGCCGATGATAGGGTAGGAGTGAGGATAGTATAGTATATGCATGGATTCATGATGAGACATCATTGTGGGGTCCTCATCTGAGGTATGAGACCGCACACCAAGAGATCAAAGATATGGTTAGAGTTGACTGGGATCTTTGGCTTGATGTTGTAGATGCAAGTTGTTCAGATGGATATTTAACAAAGATTCTCTAGCGTCCATTTCCACTATTTATAGTTCCTAAGGAGGCTATTCCTTGTATTGAGGACCCTATAGATTATGATCCTGACAATCGCCCTGCCAGAGGTAGAGGAGGAACACAAAGAGATAGGGGTGCTCGGGGTAGGGACGAAGGACGAGATGGTGGGAAGGATGGTAAACACCCTCCTCCAGATGATGGAGATGATGGTGGAGATAATAGGGGTGGTAGAGCTGTGGGTGGGATTGGAGAGGTGGCTAGCAGCAGTGGGGAGGGTCAGCGCACCCGGTTCAAATTTTTTGCTCCCAGGATGGTGTTGGTTGTATTTCCTATTTTTGTTGCCTTCCCTTGTTCTTTGTCTTGCTCTCTGCAAAATATTCAGGTTTTCATGCCTATACCTTGCCCAAGTTGTTAAAACCCTGAAAACCCTAGAAGCCAAGTGTTAAACGATGCATGTTTAAACCCTCAGCCATGTCTTTATATTTCTTCGTTACCTTTTTAAGTCACTTAAGACATGTGTTTTAAGTCAGGTCGCTTGATCACGTTACCCAGATCGAATATGCCAAAACCTCTCCCGACTTTGCTTTTTCCCTTTGTCGCATAGTCTCGTTAAGAAATAGAATATTCCATCAGTGTCTCGAGACTTGGCGATCTCTTTTTAGTCGGGTTATCGCAGGAACTTCATGTTATAAGCTTTAAAAGGAATGGGACCCACTTCAGTCGGGTGATCGTGAGAAGAGTCAACAGGTCAAAGGAATGTTCTCTGACTTCGCGATTCACTTCATGTTGCATGATCGCTAGATCAGGACATTCAAATAGTTAAGCTTTTCCTTCAGTCGCGTGGTCTCGTGATATTTTTGTAGTTAAGGGATAACAGTCCCGACCCCGTGACTAACGGTTTGTGGTTAGTGATTTCCCTCAGTCGGGATGTCACCAGAGCAGAAGGATTACTCAGCTTTCCAGAATGCATAAAGTGAACCAAGGAATAGATGCCATCTGTCACAGAACTAGTGGTTGTCGTGAGGTCACCAGAAGGAGGAAAGAGATCAAGCAATAAGGAGACTAAAGTGTTTTCACCCTCAGTCGTGAAGTCTCTTGATGATTTATAGGCATGAGGAAATGTATAGCAATTAAAAGACAGACGTGCGATGGAAAGATGAAAGGATCTGACGGTGGTCGCTAAGTCTAGTGATAAAAGTGCCCCAGGGAGAAAGTCCTTCTGACTCAGCGATTAAGGTCTGTCGCGAGGTCATTGTAAACAGAGAAAGGGTACTTTTTTTTTAATAAAGGTCATGATAAACTTATCACCTGACTTAGCAACTAAAGTTTGTCGTGTAATCTCGAAAAGAGAAATGAGCATCCAACGACTTAGCGATAACATTGAAATGTTAAAAGGTAATGGTTTGTTGCAAAGTCTGATGAACAAAGCTGAGTTAGAGTTAACTCCATGCGACTTCAGTTTCACCATAGTCGCCTGATCGCTAGAGAGACTTGGGTCAGCCGAGGTAAAAGAGTTACATTGTCACCGAGTCTAAAGAGTAAACCATGGTTAAGGAAATGTGCTCGCGACAAAGAGACTTAATGTGGTCGCAAGGTCGCCTGATAACAGGATCTATAAAAGTGGTGCCAAGTGGATGACATGACAGAGAAGATCACCCAGCGGCCAATCAGATGCATGAATTTTTGATTACTATGTACAAAAGGTAGCTGAGATATGTGACAGAGGATGAATCAGAGAGTGCCATGTCAGCTTTCTTAACCGTTTTATGATTGTGCCAAAATATTCATGATTTAAATTTGATTTTCTGTCACCTCGCTCAACTATGGCTAGGTTTTTGAACGTTTCATGGCATATCAACTTAATGGCAGAACTGACGTTTCTGAATTTTGAGCCATGTACTCTGAATCCTTTGGCTATAAACAGGGGATTGT
>MU227853.1:1496213-1516354 GCA_018584345.1 Thuja plicata
AAAATGGCTCATTAGCCTTACATTATGATTCAATGGACTCACAATAAAATGAATACATAATGGATGAATTAATTATATTTTAATTATCCTCATTTTTATATCCTTGTTCCCAGGTGCTCATGCACCAGAGAACCATAGCTTGACTCATCCTTCTTCTTTGAATTTTACTGTCTCAAATAAAATTCTCTAGACCAATAAGCTTTTTTACTCTTCGCAGAAAATTTTAGGATGCAGAAATGAGAGCTGTACAAGATCAAAATCAATCATTCACACGTATAGCCATTAAAGCCTGTGTCTTTTCCACTTGAATGTCAAATTATTGCACTTGCACTATCATGAAATCGTCATTCTGTCACTAATGCTGCCATTAATTCACACTATTTGATCCTAGCTAGAAAAGAGTGTACACTTTTCTCCCCTTTTTGCACTTGTAAGCCTGAAACTATCCACATGTCAATCTGACGCCAACACACTGCACTTTACTCATACTTGGAATAGTGCTTGTGAGTGAGCGATGTGACCCTTTATTTTAACCAGTCGAATACTCGTCGTCTATCTTTACCTTGCCTTTCATCTTTTGTGAGTGAGCGATGACCTAATCTGCACTTCATCATTTGGCAGTCGCATACTCGCTATCTTTCTTCATTTTTCTTTGAGGTTCATGTGAGTGAGTGGTATTACCTTCTCTTCAACCAGTCACACATTCGCTGCTCAATATTTAATATCATTTGAATCTTGGCGACTGAGCGAGTATCCATTCACCTTTTAGTCATTCCATAATCGCACACTTGCTGGCTTTAAAATTATTTTTTTTGGATCTGGGCGACTGAGAGACATTCATTTTTTGTCATATACTTTATCTGATCACTCACTCGTACTGCAAAATATTCCAACTTACAACACTTAGCGAGTGAACGATGGCTTTTGTTCTTTGTTCAGCCGCAAACTCGCTGTTGAAAAATTTCTAAGGCTTGATCCTTCGTGATTAAACGAGCTTCTACATTAAAATCTTAAAAATTTCCTATTGCACACCCGCTGACCCCCTTTTCCCTTTTAAATCTATGAGCAGTTAAGTGACAGTTTCATTTTTCTCCCATCACGCACTCGCAAGCTTGAAAACTTAACCACATCAGTGACTAGGAGTCTACGACTGTCAATCTTATTCCTTTAATCACATACTCACTAAAAAATTTCCTTTTTCCTTTATTCATGGGCGAGTGAGCGATATCCTTCTTCCTTTACCTTATCAGACACTCGTGAGTTCATTTTTTATCACCTCAAAGCATCATCGAGTGAGCGAGGTGATGAATGATCCCATACTCGCTCACTTGCACACTTTTTAGAAATTTGAAAAATACCTCTACGACTGAACGATGAGCCTTCAAATTAATAACTTCTGCATGCGTTTATCGCTTACTCACACTACAAAATACAAGTGAGTTAGAAGCTAAGCGAGTGAGCGACATCTAGAACCTAACTTTGTCGCGTAGTCACTGACTTGAAAGACAAACATGGAAACCCAATGCGGGTATGTGACTACTCCATTTTTTGACAAGGCTCGCTCGGTCGCAGAGCATAAAGTGAACAACATAACTTTAAAGTGACTGTGCGATATACAAGGTTTTAAGTCATCGTAGACTCACTGGTCCAGTCTTTAAAAAAGTTAATTCTCAGCGAGTGAGCGATAAAATGAATCATTCCTAACCCACTCAATTTCCAACTTACAACCCAGCTTTCACAAAACATCGTGATTGCATGATTTAAATTTTAACACCCAAACCGCTCACTCACACAAATAATCATGACTTGACACAATCTTATCACGACTTCGTGATTTTACAATCTGATGACTCATCGCTCACTCGTACAACTTGAAAACATGTTAAAAGACCAACGTGATTGATTGAAAAAGACTTAAACATAACATAATTAATGAATTTTGATCCTTTATGCATGGTAAGACATGGGATTTTAAACCAAAAAGCACAGGAAAATAGTCAATGTTAGAAATTTGAAAATTTTCTAGGTGCAGTACTAACAATGGCTCTGACTAGGGAAAGTTAATTGCAAAATTGACATTAGAAGCCACAACTCTGGGAAACGGACCACAAACCTAAACAAAACTGTACATGTGCACACAAAACCCACACTAAAACAGGGAAATCTAAACTAATGTGCATGGAAAAAGAAACTTTACGAGAAGTAATGCTTCAGGAATTGTCCATGCACTGGAAATTCATGTATCTCACCATTAGGATCTTCCAAGAAATAAGAATCTTGACCATGAAATTACTGGGTTACAAATGGGCCCACCCATAGTGATTCAAATTTACCATGCTTGCCTTTTTCTTCCTTTCTGGCATTCCATTGTAATACTATATCACTTATCTAAAATTTTCTTTCAGTCGCTCTTTTATCAAACAAGTATTTAGATTTCTGCTATATCTTCAAGTTTCTTTTGTGAGCTTCTGTTCTTATCTCTTCCAATTCCACCAATTGATCCATTCTTTCCATCATAGGTTCTTGATTTTCCAAATCTTCTTCCTGCAAAAATCTGTATACTGGTAATAGATTGTTCAAAGGCAACCTTGCTTGATTTCCATAAACCATTTCAAAAGGGGAAACCCCTATGGCCTTTAAAACTGTCACTCTGTCAGCCCATAAGGCTAATTTCAATTTTGAATGCTAGGATTTCTTATTTTTATTAAAAATCCTCTTAATTATTTTCATGATACTTTTATTACCAGACTCAGCCTGTCCATTTGCTTGGGGATGATATGGTGAGGAATAAGATAAAATAATGTCATAATTTTCACAAAAATCCCTAAATTCCTCAAACCTAAAGCACATGGAATTGTCCATAATTATCTTAGTGGGTACACCAAATCTTGTCAAAATGTTATCCATTAAAAAGTCCATTACTATCTTGCTAGTTTCCCTCTTTGTTGGAATTGCTTCTATCCATTTTGTGAAGTAGTCTGTAGCCACAAGAATCCAACTATGACCCCGACTAGATTTTTCTGTAAATTCACCAATAAAATCCAAAACCCATTGGGTAAAAGGTGCTTCAATGGTCATAGGATTTAAAAGTAATGCTCCTGCAAATTTCATTTTAGCAGAAAATCTTTGGCATGGTTCACATTTTTGTATAAATATTTGAGTATCTCTAAAAAGACATGGCCAATAAAATCTAGCTCTGATTATTTTGTGAGCTATTGTTTTGGCAGAATAATGCCCACCACACACACCATTATACATTTCATTTAAGACCCTTTCAGACTATGATTTATCCAAGAATAATAATAATATCCCATCTCTATTTTTCCAAAATAATTCACCTTGTATCAAGACATACCTCTGGGCCTACAATCTCAAAGTCCTCTTCTGATTATTTGGCATATGTTCTGGACATTTTGCATTCTTTAGGACAAACACAATATCAGTATACTAGGATTGCAATTCTATGCTAGTAAGATTCATGTTTACAGTTTGTACATCACCCATTTGGGCTGACTCCATATTTGTATGAGTAATTAATTTGGCCAAACCCAAACCTCTTACCAATTTAGTAACCTGAATTTCCAAATTGAATTCTTGGTCCTACTAATCCATCTGCACCTCTTGCCAGTAACTTCAAATTGAGATAATATGTCTTTCACTGTGGCATGTGGAACATAAGCAATTATTTTTGCACAAACAAGATAAGGTCTAAAAATATTGACAGCCTTAACCAACGCATATGCTTGTTTCTCTGTTATCTCATAGTTGAGTTCCGTTGCTTGCAAAGATTTACTAAAAAATGCTATAGGGTGTTCAAAACCTTCATCATCTTTCTACAAGAGAACTGCAGAAATTGTATGAAATGAGGCAAAAGAGAGTATGGAGAAAGGTTTTTCATAATCTGGAGATCTTAATATAGGAGCCTGTTGAATTGCCATTTTTATCTCATTAAAAGCTGATTGAGCATTTTTATCCCATTCAAACTTTGCATTTTTATTTAACAATGGGTTTTACTATTTCAGCAAAATTTGCAATAAATTTCCTTACAAAATTTATCTTTCCAAGGAAAGACTGAACTCCTTTAATATCCTTTGGTGGCAATACCTTGTTAATGGCTTCCACTCTTTCAGGATCAATTCTGACACTTTCCTTAGATACTATATGTCCCAATAATTTACCTTCAGTCATACCAAAGTGACATTTCTTTGGATTTAAAGAAATCCCATACTCCAAAGCTCTGGAAAAAATCTTTTCTAAATGTTTGCAATGATCATTAGCCTTTTGGGAATATGCAGTTAGATCATCTTGATATACTACCATAATAATATTTATAAATTCCTTGAAAGCCACATCCATGGCTCTTCGGAAAGTAGCCCCTGCATTCCTCAAGCCAAATGGCATTCTTACATAAACATATGTACCCCATGGGGTGGTGAAAGCTGTCTTGAATTGTTCAAATTCTTGAACCAGCACTTGGTTATAACCAAAAAAACAATCCATCATAGATAAAAGATCACAACCAGATACCCTTTGCAACATGGCCTCCATATTCAGCAAAGAATAATTATCTTTTAATGAGGCCACGTTAAGATTTGTAAAATCAACACAAATCCTAATATCTCCATTTTTCTTTCTGACAGGGACTAAATTAGATACCCAAGAAGAATGCCTAATTGGTTTTATGATTCTGGCTTCTCTAAGTTTTGTCAATTCTTGCTGCATTTTAGGGGCCAATAAAGGGTTGATTGGTCTTTGTTTCTATCTGAAAGGCTTAATATCATCTTTTAATGGAATTTCATGTTGAAATAAATCTTCCCTATAAGCCTTAAGGTCTTCATAAGACCAAGAAAAAACATGCTTGAATCTTTTCAGCAGACTAATCAAATTAGCCCTCACATGAGGAGCCAATTTCTTTCCAATGTACACAATCTTAGGACTACATTCTGATGCCAAATTTATCTCTTCAAAATCATCCAACTTGGAAGGGGATTTGTGGCACATATGACTATCATTATCAGTAAATAATCCTTCTAATTGAGTCAATCCCTTAGGGATTTCATTTGTTTGTAATTGCATAATTTCATTACCAAAAATAGTTTCTTTCCCATCAATGATTTCTATCAAGTTATTAAAGTCAATAACATGACTATCATAATTATCCACACATTCAATGAAGTTGAGAATGTCCTCATCACTCTCAAAAATCTTTCCAATTATATCTATTATCCAGGATTGTAGGCCTAGTCTTAGTTTCCACAATAGATATCCTGGTTAGTGTTAAATCATCATTTTTCAAAGCTATATTTGCCAGAAAATCTCCCATGATATTCTTGGATCTCTCTATCCATTCAATGGAAAAGGAATCAAAGAACTCAATACTATCCCATACAGCATGCTTATATTGTTTCAACCTATCATTCTTGGCAGCGTATCTTGCTCTAATCTGGGAAATAGCTAACTCTGAATCACCAAAAACTCTCAATAATTTGATGCCATGCTTCATTTCTATTTCTAATCCCAACAATAATGCTTCATACTCAGCGGTGTTATTTGTACATTGAAATGATAGTAAGAATGAATATTTGAAAGTAATACCTAATGGAGAGACAAATAAAACACCAGGCCCTGACCCCTCTTTTGAGCATGCTCTATCAAAATACATCTTCCAAAGCCCTTGCTGCTGCAACTTCAATTATTCTATGATGGGATCTGTATTTTTCAATTGTGGCTGAATTTTTTCCACTTTGAAATTGTTTATATCCACATCCATAAAACAATTCAACATACTAGGTTGAACCTTTTCAACATAGACAAGAGATCTAGGTTCCCTTAGAAATTTTGCTTCTTTTCCATTAATAGAAATGGTAGTAAAAGATAAATCCAATTGTACATGTCCTCCAATGGCTGCAGCACATTGTCTTGATAAGATCATACCATAATGGGGTGGTGAATCTACAACCACAACATCTATCTTAAAAGTAACCTCAGGGTAAGTAGCAAGTTTCACCTCTAATCCTTGCAAAGTTCCTATTACAGGTACTTCCCTGTTATCCATGGCATAACATTTACCACAAGTAGTATCCACATCTAAACCCAATTGCTTCATAACAGTGTAAGTCATTACATTAGCAGCAGCTCCTGAATCCATCATACAATTCCTTAGCAACATATTTTTTGTGAGTAATGTAACATAAAAAGTATCAATTTAATCAGGCTCTTGAATGACTATATTTCCCAAACAAATTGGGACCCTATCCCCCTTTTCATGCTCACTTTTCAGTTCATCTTTCAGAACAACATTGTCATGCACAACAGGTAAATCATAAAGTAGTGAAAATGCTGCCTCCTGGTGTTCCTTAATTTTAAACATTTCAAGCAAAGGAACAGAGACTTTCATATGAGATAAAGCTTGCTTCATATTAAAAGTTGGGAAACTTATGTTATTGTCAGAAGACACTTTACCTTTACTTTCTTTCAACTGCCTTGTTTGTTGGTCATGAGTAGGATTGACTTTGTTTCCTTTAACCAAAGTATCTTTCAATTCATCTTGTGTAATTTCTTCATTTATAACTTCTATAATAATAGGTGACTTGGGTTGTTTCCCATCTTGATCAATTTTTCTATTCCTAAGCTGGTATGAACTTCTTGCTTGTGTCACAACAGCAATGGTTAAAAATCTTATCTCTTCTTCATTATGCATCCCAAATTGAAAATTCTCTACCTTAGTACTTGTATTGTTCATTGTGATTGGAATATTTTCTTTTGATTCTTCTTCTGAACTACCATTGTCATCCTCAATAGTGAGCGCACACATATTTACTGCAGGTTTCTTTTTTCCTTGATTTTCTTGCATTCCAATGTTTTCATGTTGATCCAACAAGCCTTGAGCTACTGCACATTGATATGGGGAATGAGGCATATTGCAGGCTATGCACCAAGGAGTGTTTTCCACATTATGGGCACTGTTATTTTTTAATGGATCGGGAATCTCTTTGTTCTTGGGATCGTTATGTTCTTCTAACATAGGTTTCCCTTTCTTCCACTGAGTCTTATAAGGGAAATCTTGAAGTCTATAAGGTTTATCCTGCCTTTGGTACTATGGCCTATTATTTTGAAATCCTTTTTCATTCTTGTCTACTTCGGCAACAAGATCTTTCACCACAGTTACCAATGCATCCATTTTATCTTCTTCCTTGGGACTCTTATTAAGGTATGTTTTTGGTTCTTTCCAGAGCCTATTGTCATCCCATTTACCAAGCTTTCCAGAACCCCTTCTATTGCTTTCTATGTTTATAGCCAACTTATATGCTTCTCTCATGGTTTGAGGGTCTTTGTCCCTTAGCAAATAAGTTGTTTTTCCATCCAAAGCATTACAATAGGTAGTAAAACACACATTTTCATCCATCCTTAATACTTGAAACAAATTATACATAGCCTTCTGAAATCTTACATTAAATTCAACAATGCCTTCATTAGTGAATTTTTTTAGGCTGTTAAATTTGTTCAACATAAAACCAGAATTTATCTTGTCACCATATTGCTCTTTGAAACTTCTAACAAATTCATCCCAAGAATAAATACTATGATTAGGCAAACCCCAGTACCAGTCTCTTGCATCCTCAGTCAAGAATTGCACAAATAATTTCATTACAGCATCCTCATCTCCAATCTCATAATCATTCATTGTATCCGAGAATACTTTCAGATGTTCTTCACTAGTTATGGAATTATTCCCACTAAACTTAGGAATCTTATCTCTGAACTCATTAGGAATAAGGTTTGGTTGGCTAGGGAAACCCATCAAAGAACCGCTATCTATATCTCTCTAGATGAATAGGTCTTCTTTGAAAATTTGAACCCATATTCTGACCAACATTCTAGGTAACAGTGTTAATGTTTTGACCAATGCCCATATTATGGAGGCTAATATTTCTACTAGGCCCACTTACTCCTAATTGTGATATAGCCCCTTGATCTGCACTATGTGTTTGGGTATTTGTATTGGCATTATTAGTATGAACATTAGAATTGAATATAGGGATGGCCTGATTAGTAGCATTACTTGTCATATTGGGATTAGTCATGGAATTCAAGAAGGCAATCCTTTTCTTCATCTCTATAGCAGCAGCTTCCAATTCAGCCTTTTCCAATTGTTTTGCAATATCATCTTTGGCCTTTCTCGCCCTTTCTAATTCCACATCAAGTGAAAATATGTCCTGAGATACACCCTCTTCAATTTTAGGTTGGGGAATGTTAATGCCAATGATCTTTTGTTTTCCTTTGTCAACATTTGTTTGTCTAACATTAGTTGCTGATACATTTTGTGTAACTATCTGAGGCTTGGGAAATTTATAACTTTTACAGTTAACAACTTGTCTCACTATAGGACCTACATCCTTGGGTTCACCCTTCTTAAGCAAATGTTCTCTTTCATGGCATTCTTTTCTCAAGGTATCTACATCTCCAAAAATTTCTTTATTCAAACCATGAAATCCTTCTTTTGCACCCTGAGCTACCAACTTCAATTGAGCAACTCACTTTTTTAATTTTTCCCTTCCAGTAATAGCATTTATAACCTCTTCTTCTCTAGCTTCATCATTCCTTTGATTGATGAATAACAGGTCATCCAATTCCTTCTTCAAAAGTTTATTATCTCTGAGGACTCCCTCAATATCAGAACTAGAAGAATCATACACCTTCACTTGATTTTCTCCCTTTTTATCTTCAACCCTCTCATAGGGGATACCCTCAAAGTAGGAGGATGTTTCCCCCTTTTATTGAAACATTTTTTTTTTCTAGGGTTGAATATGTCCTCAAAATAACTAGTTGTGTCAGATTCAGTGTTTAAAGGTTTATCAATCTCTTTCTCAAGAATAGTATCTAATGATTGGCTAGGGCCTACTGACCTAGGCTTCGAGGAAGTATTATTAGAGGATTCCCCTTTTCTTGAGTGATTTCTTCTAGAATTTTTGGAACTATCATTTTTTTATGTTACCCGAGAGTGATTCTTTGTGTTTTCTTTTGTATTCCTCATTATATTCAAAATGAAATTTCACACACTTAATCTGCTAGTATTCCCCTTGGAAACACTATAACCAATAACCGGAGTCGCCACCCAAATTTTTGGGAATAAAATAAAATTCACTTTGAGAATGATATTTGAGGATATATTTCAATAAAATGAAAATACACAATATGTGATTTCATAGACTGGACTTCAAAGTATCTATATTATGGAATGTTGTTGTCAAACTAACCTTTCATGCATTCCATGATAAAAGTCCCCAGTAGAGTCACCATTTTCTGTTAGTTCTTTTTCTTGCTGATGTGAAAATATTCCTTAGAGGGTTTTCTCTATTTACCCCTGACACTAACCAAGCAAAAAGTAGAAAAATAGACACAAGGTTTTGAAACCTCCTACACTTTGAGCTCCACTAACTCAGGCGGGATTACCCTTCAAACCTAGAATAATGAAATCACTGAATTATTCTAATTGACTGTGGATGAAATTACAGGGATTGATCACTGTTAATTTTACTAAAATAGACCAGACTGAAAGTAAAGATTAATTTTAATAATGATAGTCATTTGATTAAATGAAAATAGACCAGTGCTCAATCCTAGGGCATGGAGTCACTTATGAACAATTTTAACTAGCCTGATTATGGACAAGACTTAAGGCAACTATAGCATCTGACATAAAAAAAGATATACCTTGTACATCTATCTCAATACACTTAATCAAGTTAAATCATCAAATTCATTTTATACCCTGAATCTTATTGAAACATTCCTAAGGCATTTTTTAGTCTTTCCTTGAAAGAACCCTAGAAGTATTTCATAATCTACATGACAGATATATAAATTGAACATTCCTAAAACATTCAATTTAAACAAAATTCAAAACACTAGAATGAAGACACAATACTCATTATATGCTTCAAAAACTGTGAACTAGATTTTATTCAGAAGTCATAATCACTTGCTACATTGAACAAATATTTCTCCAAAAACCTACTATATTGGTCTCAAACCAAAGTTTACAATTATATTGGTATTCTCTAAAAATGAAATGGCTATATTTCCCAGTAGTCTTGGAATCCTTTTATAACTAAGGATGCAACAAGCTATCGACATACTAGGAAAATTTACAAAAATATTTTGCAACAACTTTGCAATAGATTAGAGACAAAATTTTGTAACCGAACACGGGTGGCAGCTTATTTGCAAAGCCTGAACAAGGTTTGTTTTTGTTGTTGACAATGTCCTCTTTATCCTTTCAGCTTTTCCTCCCACCTATTTACTTCTTTGGCGGTGGGCCAATCAAAATCCTTTTCTTCTTCCAGCTTAGCAACAGCTTCTACCCACCTGGCATCCATGGAAGTTCTGGCCTCAGACACAAATTTGGCCATATCTCTTTCAACTTTGAAAAGGCTATCAATCAGTTCATTACAATATTCTGCATTCATGTCCTTTTCTAAGTGTTTCTTTATATCCTGATTTCCTAGTATAGCATCAAAACCAAATACCCAATTTGATTGTGCTTTCAAAACACCTGTCTCCTCATAAATTTTTGGGATCAATGGTGGACATTGATCACCAAACAGTTGCAACTTACTGTCTATAAGATCAGATTTGCCATTAAAAAAGGCAAAAGTATCATTCAACTTACTGACCATATCAATGGTGTCTGTTACTTTATCTAGGAAGTCATCACTGTACAGCATAGCCATTTTTAGCTTATCCAAAATTCTTTCCTTCCCTGACCATAGTTTTAAGGCGGGCTCTAAGAAAACCATAGCTTCCATAGCTATCTTTGAGGCTTCTTGTAATGATCCATATAATGTATACACTATGTCAATTTTTTGTTTCAAGACTTCAATTATGTGTTGCAATATGAGTAAAATGACAGACATAGCATTCATGCCCTGTTCCTGTGATACATCTTTTGATTGTGTTTCTACTAATGCAGATTCTTCCTTAACCCCTTTGACAACATCTGTCTTAACTTTGGCCACCTCCTCAAGGGTTGGAGTTTTCTCCCTTTTACTTTCTATTAGTTCTTCTCTTAATTTGGCAATTTCTTCTTCAAATGTGTGGTTTTGGACCACCACTTCTTCATGTTTCTTTGCCAGGGCCATCATTTGGCCAAAATTTGTCTCATACCTCTTTGATAGGTCATCAACTTTTTCCAAATTCATAAATGAAACCTGTGTCTTTAATTGAGCTATCTCAGTATCCAAAGTATTTTACAGATTCCATATCATCCTGTCTACCCTTTTCTCCTCTCTGATATTCATGACCAAGGGCTTCTGTGTGGTAGGAGCTAGTGACCATATTGCTAGGGTTTTGGATTTAGGATCAAATCCTAATCCTTTTAAGAATTCATCCATTTCAAATTCTATTTTAAGTAGAGGATCTTCCTGCCTCCTAATCTGATCAATAATGAAAGTGGATTGTAGGTCCCAACTAGGCATCAGCATCACACCACTATTCTCTACCAGCAACCTGGCTTGTTCCACAGTAATTTGTTCAGTCTTAGGATCATAATCCTGAAGTGTTTGTACAATTTCCTCATTTTTATCTACATTCTCTTCTTCTGCAATTATCTCTTGTCTCAAATTATTTTGTTTCAATTTAACCCAAGAAGGTTTTGAACTCATGAGACTTTATGAACTCATCATCCTTCATGAATACATTTTCCATCATGACCCTCTCGTCATCCTTTTCAAACAAAACCATTTGATTGTCTCCTTGACCCTCAACCTCTGGCTCCTTCTACAGTTGCCTTTTCAATTTTCTAAAGTATTTACCATGCTTTGATATCATGGCTTTTGCCATGATTTTCCTATCTTGCTCCATTTTATGCTCTTTCTCCTATTTCTTTCTTGGTGGCTCTCTAGTTGAAGTGGCATCTTCATCGACTTCTTCTTCTTCATGTTGTTCTTCTTTTTGTTCTTCCTTTTGTTGTTCCTCCTCTTGTTGTTCCTCCTCCTGTTCTTCCTGGTGCTCTTGATCATGTAGTGCAATTAGAACTGGGGATCCTTTGGATTGTGCATCTTTAGCACTGAATTGAAGTACTTGTGACATTAAAGTTTCATAGGATTTTAGCAGCTGCTCTATCCTTTGGAAATATGGGAGATTAGGGAAAAAACCAGAGAATGAGTTATCTGATTCTTTCCATTCAGATTCTACTCTTAGGAGGTCATTCCACTTCCTTATCCTATCATGAACTTCCTATTTATTCAATTTGTTCCTCACAACGTCCTCATCATCCAATGGCTCATGGTCTCTAATTTTTTTCCAAGGAGTCATCCTTTTTAGGGTTGTCTGCACAAAGTTCGCAGGATCACAGAATCTGGCAATTATTGCAGATAATCTTCTATATTGCTTTAAGAAATCATTTATAACATCAAAAATTTTCTTCCCAATGGAGAAATCAAAACCCACCCATAACCTGGGGATAAAATTTCCCTTCTTTTGCCCCTCTAGAAATTCCTTATCTAACCAAGTAATTTGCCATACAAATTCTAAGAAAGCAATCCTGGGAGGAACAAATTTAGGAAGAATGTGAGGAGGCTGAGTACAACCATATACTCTGATGATAGTAATGGAATAAAAAATAAATAAATCAGCCCAATTGTGAGAGATAGATCAATTTGGGACATACTCGCAAGGTCTCATAATCTTTCTAACCTCATACGGAAGTCTTTGCCTGTCTATTCCCAACAGATTAAAAATTGGATCTACGATTCAGTTGTAGAAGTATATAATTGATGAGTTGATGGATGAACTATCCCACACTTGAGTCCATCTTTGGATTGGTGCCTCTACACCATACTCTAAGACAAACACCTCAAGCTCTTTATCCATTGATGTTCTGTTATAATATAAAATCATGTACATTAGATGGGAATAGTGTTTAAAAGTGGGTGCTGGATTATCTGACTATATTTCTAATAATGCAGCATGGGTAGCATCAACTATGTAGCCAACATAGTCATAATCATTGTTGACCTCTAGGTGCTAGATGTTCATTGCCATCATAAGTATCTCTTGGGACACTATAGAATCTCCATCAAAGCCTAGAACCCTACTTAAACCATAGACTGTGCATTTTACATAATGATGAAACAGGGATAAGTCAAAAGGTGGCTTGAAATTATCTAGAATCTTCACCAGGTGCCTATCTACTCTTGGCATAAATTTAGGCATTTCTTACTTCTTAATCAAATGCTCTCTTTTGACATAATCACCCTTAATTTTCTTCAAATCAATATTTGTGCATAGTGCACTTGTAATTCCAAATACCTCTGCCACTGACCTTCTATCTATGGATACTAGGGTTTCCTTATTCTTTTTTCTTGATTACCCTAGCTACTGGGCAATAGGTTTTTGCTAACTCCTTAATAAGACCAATGTCAACATAAACGTCAAGCACCATCAATTTAGCCATATTCAAATCCCATGGATTACAAATTGGAACTGGTTTGATCCTATTATTCCAGAAATAATGAAACAAAGTATTACCAGAATTATCTGGGGTTATCGAATTTCTACATTGAGACCATTTATCGTTCCATTCCTCCCAGTATGCGCTGTTTGTATTCAGAGTTCCAGGCAGCAACTCGACAAACTCTTGTGTACACTTCTTCAATGTGACTTCTTTCTTCTTCTTAGGCCCTTGTGAGGTAGTGAGAACCATAGCTTGACTTATCCTTCTTCTTTGAATTTGACTATCTCAAATAAAATTCTCCAGACCAATAAGCTTTTTTACTCTTCACAAAAAATTTTAGGATGTAGAAATGAGAGCTCTACAAGATCAAACTCAATCATTCACACTTATATCCATTAAAGCCTATGTCTTGTCCACTTGAATGCCAAATTCTTGCACTTGCACTGTCATGAAATCGTCATTCTGCCGCTAATGCTGCCATTAATGTGCACTATTTGATCCTAGCTGGAAAAGAGTGTACACTTTTCTCCCCTTTTTGCACTTGTAAGCCTTAAACTAGCCACCTGTCAATCTGATGCCAACACACTGCACTTTACTCATACTTGGAATAGTTCTTGTGAGTGAGAGATGTGACCCTTTATTTTAACCAGTCGCATACTCGCCATCTATCTTTACCTTGTCTTTCATCTTCTGCGAGTGAGTGATGACCTAAGCTGCACTTCATCATTCGGCAGTCACATACTCGCTATCTTTCTTCATTTATCTTTTAGGTTCATGCAAGTGAGCGATATTACCTTCTCTTCAACTAGTCACACATTCACTACTCAATATTTAATATCATCTAAATCTTGGTGAATGAGCGAGTATCCATTCACCTTTTAGTCATTCCATAATCGCACACTCACTGGCATTCAAATTATTACTTTTGGATCTGGGTGAGTGAGCGACGTTCATTTTTTGTCATATACTTTCTCTGATCGCTCACTCGCAATGCAAAACATTCCAACTTACAACACTTAGCGACTGAGCGATGGCTTTTGTTCTTTGTTCAGTCGCAAACTCGCTATTGAAAAATTTCTAAGGCTTGATCCTTCACGATTAAGCGAGCTTCTGCATTAAAATCTTAAAAATTTCCTATCGCGCACCCGCTGACCCCCTTTTCCCTTTTAAATCTGTGAGTGGTTAAGTGACATTTTCATTTTTCTCCCATCACGCACTCATGAGCTTGAAAACTTAACCACATTAGTGACTGCGAGTGTGCGACTATTAATCTTCTTCCTTTAATTGCATACTCACTAAAAACTTTCCTTTTCCCTTTATTCATGGGCGAGTGAGCGATATCCTTCTTCCTTTACCTTATCGCACACTCGCGAGTTCAGTTTTTATCACCTCAAAGCATCAATGAGTGAGTGAGGTGATGAATGATCCTATACTCGCTCGCTTGCACACCTTTTAGAAATTTGAAAAATACCTCTGTGACTGAGCGATGAGCCTTCAACTTAATAACTTCTGCATGCATTTATCGCTTACTTGCACTGCAAAATAAAAGTGAGTTAGAAGCTAAGTGAGTGAGCAACCTCTAGAAACTGACTTTGTCACGTAGTCACTGACTTGAAAGACAAACATGGAAACCCAATGTGGGTATACAACTACATTTTTTTATAAGGCTCGCTCGGTCGCAGAGCATAAAGTGAACAACATAACTTTAAAGCGACTGTGCGATATACAAGGTTTTAAGTCATCGCGGACTTGTTGGTCCAATCTTTGAAAAAGTTAATTCTCAGTGAGTGAGCGATAAAATAAATCATTCCTAACCCACTCAATTGCCAACTTATAACCCAACTTTCACAAAACATCGCGATTGCGTGATTTATATTTTAACACCCAAACCGCTCACTTGCAAAAATAATCATGACTTGACACAATCTTATCGTGACTACGTGATTTTACAATCTGATGACTCGTTGCTCACTTGCACAACTTGAAAACATGTTAAAAGACCAACACAACTGAGCGAAAAAGACTTAAACATAACATAATTAATGAATTTTGCTCCTTTATGTGCGGTAAGACACGGGATTTTAAACTAGAAAGCATGGGAAAATAGTCAATGTTAGAAATTTGAAAATTTTCTTGGTTTAGTGCTAACACCATGTTGGAAGGAAATGGAACCATATTAACATTATCAAAGGGAAATGGACAAATGGAGTCCAAAGAGAATTTTGTCTTGGGTTTATCCTTCTCCTGTTTGAGATTCGCAAGTTCATTTTGCATCAAGGTTAGTTGTTTGGCGATAATAGATATAGGAGTCGACACCTCCTTTTCTTTTACTTGTTCAACATCATAATCCTTAGGTAATTTTACGCTAGTGGATGTTAGATGGAGAAATTATTTCTCTTTATCTTTGCCAATTATCTTTTCCAATATCTTTTGGAATTTCTTACACTATTTGATTTTATTGTATTCTTCTTCAGTGATGTCTTGCTCACTATCTAAACCAAACAAAGGATGGTCAAAGTGTTTTTATTCTTCATCATTGCTATCTTCATGCTTTTGGTACTTATCATTTTTTTATTCCTCAAAGGCCTTACTCCATTCATGAGTGGGTCTTTCCTTTTCTAGAGAGTTTAAATTGAACAGGAAACTGCGAGATGTTTCTCCTTGCTGAAAGTGTAGTGATCTTGGAGGTACTTCCAATTCTTTAGAAGTGTACTTGTTGTGTCTTTTGTTAACCATGTATTTGTATCTCAACTTCACCAAAGTTTCCTGATAGCTTCAAGTAGAGTCTCAAATCATTCAACTGAGTTTGTCTAGGTAGAGGTGTCATTTGTGTTTTGGTGGAAGTAAATGATTCCAGCGTCAAAGGGTTAGAATGCCTTGATAGTGAGGTTGGGAATCAATTTGTTTTGAAAAGTGAATAGACCACATGTATTGAGACTAATTGTGAGAAACTGACAAGACATGCAAGGTAGACATTCAAAAAAGTGTTTTGACACAGCAATAGAGAGACTCGAAAAGACAATAGAGATAGTCTAAAGAGCCAAAATGGTATCCAAATCCACTGAGGTTTTTTGAGAAACTAATAAGAAAATGTCCATTGCCCTAGATGCGAGCCAAGAAATATAGGATACGAGCCTCCAATGACCCAGATGTGAGCTAAGAAATGCAAGATGCAAGCTTTCTCCCTAAATGCGACATACTGCTGACCAGATGTAATTCAGGATACCAAATACAAGCCAAGAAAGGCAGGATACAATCTTCTGATGTTTCTGTCAGACTTTGTCAGATTTGTTAAATGTGTTTTGGAAGTTCATGAAGTTTGTTTGATTGCAGATTGTATTATGAGGGGTTCCCATGTGTGTAAAATACATATACTCCAAGGATTGAATTTTGGTTCTTGTTTTGCATTTTTAGGGGAACAGACACATCCTTATGCAATATTTTCTAGGTAGAGGATGAAAATACTTGCTCATTGACTTAGGTACACACTCAAATGCTAATCAAAATATGGCCATCACCAAGCACACAATGGTTCCAGTCATGATGCCATATTAGTTGACTCCAAACTCAAGTGAGGGCATGATATGATGAGTGTCTTGGGGAAATTACTTTTTTGCTTGCACAAGAATTATCACCATTTTGGAGATGAATAGGGTAGTTTTGACTACAAATTTTATTGTTTATGATGGGGCAATCCATTCGAAACTGTCTCCCATAAAATTGCACAAGGAAAAATTGAGGTGTATAGCCCTATGAGTACTCAAATAGGTGTAGTCTCACAAGCAAGATTCAAGCGGCTCCACTCTACACATACCCAAGCATGTTTAAGGAATGATGTCGAAATCCCAAGAACAAAATTGATTCCATCTTGTGAGGCTTTGGCCTATGAGGAAGTAATTATTTATAGTGAGTTGGAAGTGTTGGCATAAAACCTATCCTCACTTGGGTCATTCTTAGGAGATTTTTTCCTCAACCGGCAGGCCCTCTACTATTTAGTAAGCATACAAAGGATTGGTGAGCGTAGGATTTCTAGATCTCTGATTCTTCAAAAGAAGAAGAGCATACTCTCCTAGTCCATGTCATTTTCTCTGAAAATAGTTCAAGAAATGTTCATTCCCTCAAGCTATTTGAGCTCAATTTAAATATTCCTAGATTATGAAAGCATTGCATGTGAAAGCAAAGTTTAATTTGTTTATTTGACCACAGTTCTTAGTGCTTTGTTTTGTTCAATTAATATCCCAAAATGAATTAAACGATGTGTTTTTTGATTGAGCCACAAAATTAAGTGATTTGAATTTGTTCATTTACTATCCAAAATGAATTAAGCGATGTGTGTGTTTTGCCTTGTTCAGTTACTTCATTTTCCTTTCAAGTTTTAAACCAACTTTTGATGTTCTGATTTTTCTTGAACGAAAAGAGCATAATAATTTGGTTGGTTTAACAAGTGTTGAAAAATGTCTTAAATTTGGAAAGCTTGCAACAAGGTTAGTATTAAATCAAATTTTTAAAAACCTGCAAACCCACACATTAGCAACGCCTTCCGCCTTTCCAACAACAATCTGCAATCACTAGTTAGGTTATTCAAAAGATCAAAACCACAACTGATCAAAATGTTAGAGGTTAGGCAGTGGAGCATGCAAAATTCTTAACCAGATATGGTCCTAGAAATCTAGACTATGATGCAATATACCAGATGCGAGCCTCTATTACTAGATACAATAGAGTGATGACCAGATGCGAACCTGTACCAGAAATGATCCAAGCATTCTAGGAGGCAATTTCTGAAATATGAGATGCAAGCCTAGATTTTGCGATGCGATGATTTCTCCCAGATGTGAGCCTTGTTGACCAAAAATGACCCTATTCCAGAAATCTAGGAAGACAAATTAGTAAAAAATGAACTTGAAATGAGGCAAAATCTGAAATCGGGCCCTAGGGTGGGTGCTATAAATGTGTGTGTTGATTAGTGCACCTATCATCTGCAACACAACACTTCAATAGATCATTATATTAGTGAGAACTTATAAAAAGCAAGGGTTTGAATATAAACACTAAAACCAATCTATTGCTTCCTATCTAGGAGGAGTTTGAAGAATGCCATAATCATGCCATCAGATTATGCACAAATCAGTGACATATACAACCTAAGAATGGAATATTTGAATGAAAAGCAATCTAAATAATCAAGAAACATGCATATTAGCTCTAAAAATGAAGATAATAACAATGCATAATATCAAATCTAAGATGCAATATGGATTCACAAGTAATCTTAACAGCATAAAATGCTTTTAAATCTAAAAATTAAGGGCCATTTGAGCTCAAAAAATCATTCTATTTATAAAATAAAATGTGGAGAGAAAGAGAGAGGAGACAAGGACATTAATGGAGGTGTAATAGCCATTAATGAGATGTAAGAGGCATTAATTCCAAAGCCATTAATGAGGCATGGGCTTGAGGAATCTCCATTAATGATGCATTAATGAGAGCAATTAAGAGGAATGGTGAGGGTGTAAGTCCAAGCTTGAGAAGGTGGACTTAGAGGGAGTCAAGCTTGAGAAAGTTGACTTTATCAAGTGGGTTGAATCCTTAATCATAAAATTAGGAATGTGACATCATTAGGAAGGGCATTAAGATGAGATTAAGATTAGGATTAGGCTTAGCATGGGGGGAATAGGTTGGGATGGGTTTGAACCCAAGGTTAGGGTGGTTGAGGTAGGTTAGGGGTTAAAGGGAATATTAATGAAATGAATTATAATTAATATATTCATTCAAAAATAGGGAAATTAACTATTTAAGCTTTTGATTTCTTTAGATAATGAATTAGGACTATAGCCAATTAATTAGATTAATTTAGGCTAGAAGATTGGCTTTTGCAAGTGATGAGATATAATTAGGATTTATTTAATTCCTTTTAAATTAATTCCCTTAACCATGTTTTGATTTGAATTGATTTGAATTAAATTGATTTGATTGCCTTAGGTGATTAATAAAATTTAGTGATTAGATCACTTAGGAGATTAAATCTAATTCGAATGAATTATGCTAGCCGATTGAAGACTTGTCTGGACATAACTGGGGGTATGATCACACTTAGGGAAAATAGGGTCTATGCTTAGATCAGACCAAATTAGGGTGGTTACACTATGACCAACACATCTTGAGCTTACTAGTATATAGCCCCTTCTACAATCGGTATTGTAACACCCCAAAATTGGCATCTTGCAACCCTAACCAATTTTGTTGCATTTTTCATTCTTCTGAATCATCAAAGTCCTATTGTACTAGGCAATTCTGAGTTTTCACTGACTCTACTCGACCTGAGTGTCAAATGCAGAAAATCCTAAATCTGTATTAATCATACATCATATTTAATTCTTAAATATCTATTTGGCTAAACAAACCTTATGATCGAATTAATTTAATTATAAATTCCTAGCACTTTAATTAAATGAAATTCACCCTCTTTAGCTGAGAAACATGAAAAAGGAATTAAATAATATTTAATTATTAAATAAATATCCTTATTTTCAATACTTGAATTTAATTATTCAGATGATTGAGAAAAAGCAATTATGAGGTCATATTTATTTAATTAATTGGATATTCTCTCAAAAATCTTATTTCTATTCAGAAATGGAAACTTTGAATTAATTGTGCTTTAAAGAGAAATAAAACAATTAAA